>CANUEP010060420.1:0-12803 GCA_947857235.1 Jatropha podagrica | reverse complement strand
CCTGCAAAGCATTCATCCATCCATAGGTTAGTTTATCAGCATGACATAGTCTCGGGATCCATCTCGGGTTAGCATACCATGCCTTAACTATTGGGTAATTAATCTAGTAATTAGGTTAATTAAAATCGGAGTCATTTAGAGTTTTTTCCTAGTTTACCCTTAAATAATTAAACCAGGTGGCGACTCTCACATCAAGTGCATTTCTATCCATTTGTCATACGCATTTCCACATTGCGAGTACGTATGGGGGGTAGGGGTTCACAAGTTCATCCTCTACAAATGAAGTATTGGCAATGGCCACTTTCTCGAGATTAAAAGAATCATCCAGTTGCCCTCTTAACTTCTCTAATTCCTTCAACTGAAATTCTGATGAAACACTTGAAGAAAAAGATGATTTCAACTATAAGAAATCATTTACAAGTTGGAGGTAGCTCACGAATTCCTCTTTTAAGATGGTGGTATCAAATCCTTCTCCTTTTTCAATGCCATCAAATATTATATGGGCTTGTTCAGCAAGGGAAGGAACATGTGCTATAAAAGTTCGACCAATTTTAGCTCTTAATCCCTTTCATGTCATTACTAAAACTTTACGACGACAGTCAGTCATAAAATCATTACCACAAAATGCAAACATTTCAAAAGCAGCAGGACAACTTGGTTTCTTTGCTTGATGAGCATCTCATGGTTTTCCGCTATAATGACCAGTGCTAGATTCTCTCAAAAGAGGATTTCCATCAAGATCCTTTGAAGTAATTAAGGGAAGATTGAAAGAAGCTAGCCCAAGTATAGAACTCATTCTATCTAAAGGTAATGCATAAGGTTCACCATCACAAATCACATCATTGAAGCCCAACTATAATAAGAAATTTGCAAAATAAAGTTCAAAAGATTGGAACAAAAAAAAGGTTAAAAAAAGAGTTGAAAATAAAAAAATTTTACCGGGTCATCAGCATCATAAAATTATTGTGTTGATGAAGCCTGATTGTTTCGTTTTATTTTCTTCCAACAACGGTCAGAATCATGTTGCTCTTCATTTGAAGGAGATGAATTAAGCATATCTCTTTTACAACACCTTTGATTGGAGTGGGAATTCAATGCATCTTTAGTTATTTTTGGAGTTGTTGCAACTTGAGTAGAGATGTCATTGTTTGATGGATTTGACTCATTACTAGCTTCTATAAGGGAATCTTTCTTTGTAGAAGTGTCAGCAGCTACTTGCGGTTTCAGCTTCAACATAATTGGTGCTTCTCTCTTATCGTTCTCAATAGTAGATTCTTGGGGAAGATTTAAAGGGGTGCATTTACTCTTCTCAATATTTGAATTCTTCAAACGGGAAGATTTAGAAGATTTTAATAATTTTGGCATTGCTTTTAACATCGGCATCTCATCTTAAGGGAAAGCTTTAGACCATTCCATTTTCCACCAATCCTTATACGCTTCAGTACAAGAGAAACGACTATCAAGTCTCACTGAAGGAACAGTTAATTTAGCGCCACTAACTAAATGAATGCAAGATTCCCAAAGCTGTATAACTGTTTCCGAACACACTTTTGCAAAGGATATATCTATGTTACCGGGAAGATCTTGGAAATAACCCATTTGTCTACTAAATCTGTGGGGGCTATATGACTCAAGGAAGTATTGGTTCTTATGGCGCAAAGTCAAAAAGCTTGAACGAAGATTGATGAGGTGTTCCACTTTTTTTGAAGATAACTTGCCCTTATCCTCTAAAATGAGGTATTTTTTCATTATTTGAGATGGCCCTAAATAAGCTTTTCTTTCCATAAAAAGTTTGGTGACTTCAGTTTCATTGTAGTATTTGGCCATTCGTTGTCCACTGTAGGAAGTCATTCTAGCATCTCCATCAATATCATGCTTAAAATGCGTGTCAATACAGTTAGCTAGCCAAGCATAAACATAATGAAAAGGTAATGGAACTTCACACCTCTTCAAAGTTATTGTAGTAGAGATTGCTCGAAGGCCCCTATAAATGCTTGCCAAAACAGGAATAGCCAAAGAAAAGGTTTCACCAGAGGCAATCTTACTTGCAACTTTGAAATTGCTTGGCCGAATAAGATTCACTGGATGATGTGGAAGAGCAAACTTGCATAGCCAACAAGAAATCAAAGTAGCCAAATAAACTTCTTCTCGTAAGTCATCTCCTATGTTTAGAATCTCAAAAGGCTTTTGCCAGTTTGCGTCTCATGGTAACTTGTTGCCAATAACACTTGAAGGATTAAAATTCTTCTTGGGAGGAGCAGTTCTCTTAGTGAAGTCCTTTTCAGGAGGTTCAGGATATCTAACAGAACTGCGGAACCAAAAGTTTACCCAGTTGCGAACATTCAACTCAAAGGTGTTCTCAATCCATTTGGCATTTTTGTAATAAGCATAGAATATGTATTTGCAGCTTCCTGGTAAGAAAGGAGCTCCATTTCCATCAACTTCAGTAAGATCTGCAGCTAAAGGAATCATCTCATCATAAAATGAGTCGTGGATTGGAAGTCCTCCTAGGAACTTCAAATCCAAAAAAGAAATTGACTCTTCTCCAGCTAGGATGAAAAAAGTATTTGTTGAAGCACTCCAATGTTCACAAAAATGATGAATAACGTTGGGGAAGCAATCATAAGTGAAGAGTGATGCGAACAGAGCATGATACACATTGGCTTTCAAAAGTAGTTGCTTATTACTTGCCAGCACATCTTCAAGACACTTCCAATAGCATTCAACAAATGAAAATTCATCAGCAAATTTGAAAGAAGGATGTCAAGAAATTTCATTATTATGGATGCAACTCCTCAAAAGTGGAAGATAATTTGATGGAGTTTGAAGCGAATAAAGTGAAGATTGTAGCAAAAGGCATTAGATACGCTTAACTACTTCATGTGAAAGTTGGAATTCACATGTACATTCGATAGTTCAATCCATGAGATGAGATGGGTAAACTTGGCTTTGTGCATTGGCTCCCAAAAATTCATTAGCAGATCTTTGAAAAGTTAAATTTATTTCAGGATTTGAATCCTCTTCGTTGTCGCTAAAAAATTTCATCCATGAAATTTTGCGTGAAGCTGAAAGATCAATTATGCGAATTATTTTAATGAAGTCTCAAAAACAGTTGACTGTCTGAAAGAAAGTTTGTTAAAAAAAAAAGTCAATCAAAATCAATTTTGACATGTCCATGGTAAATATAGTTCATATGAATCTAAGAAAAAAAATCAGTCAAATTCATATGATCAACTGTATTCAAGCCAAATTAAATTCGCTAATTGTTGTTCATCAATTGAATCGAGCATGTAAATTAAAATCAAACATGTAAGTTTATAGCCATCAATTAGGAATTTTTTTAAAAAAATATATGGAAATATATATAAGTGAATAAAAAGATAAAATAAAATAATAATAAAAAAAGAAAGTGAAGGGATAAAATAAAATAAATAAAATAAAATAAAAAATCCACTTTCTCTTCTTCTCTTCCATTCAGCACGACAGATGATCGGAGATGCCTCTCCTCTCCGTTCCGGCCACCACTCAATGAGACTAGAGTACCGATCGGCTCTCCGCGAGATGTTGGTCCTCTTTCTGGTCTCCTCCGATGCAGAAGATGGACTCAGGCGATGCAGATCACGGCGATTTCCTTCGACAGCCTGAGTCCCCTTGATTTCCTGACGAATCTGCTTTGTTTCGGCATTTTCAGGAGCGGAGGTTAACGGCTGTTGTTTCTTCTTCACCTCCTAGTCACTTTCCTTCCATCAATCGCAGGCGAGAGGCTCGATAAACGAACCTGCCATGGATGGCAGCGGCGAGGCAATCTTTAGAACCCGATTCCCGCCAAGCAAGACATAAATAGAGCAAATTGATCATGGAATTGAACTCTTCATGGAATTTCGAGCATTTTAGTATAAGCCTTGCAAATTTCTGGGCAAAAGTCGATTTTCCAGCCACCGTTCTTGGCAGGGGCTGCGGCGCTCCGGTGATCGGTCGGCGGTATTCCGGCGAGACCTTTAAGAGGCAGATTTTTGCATCTCACATCTTAAGTCCGAATCCAAAGTCCAATTTTCAATTGAAAGAGGAGAACCAACATTGGATTTAAATGCATGCATGGCAATAATATACATATATGAAAAATACTACATAAATTGATGACAGCCAATGTCCTTAATATAATTTAACTACTATCAATTTATAGAGTTTTATATATATATAAAAAAAAAACAAAAACAAAAAGCGTGGGCACATGAGGATCACAGATTCGAAATTAATGCAAGGTTCTAAATAATTGATGTCATGAAACACTATGACATATATTGACACGTTTACATGGTAATCAATTTTAAAGTAATGTTGTGAATGACATTCAAGTTACAAAAAAAAAAGTAAATTAAAGCAACTAAGGTGCGGAGACGATAAAAAAAAAAAATCAATTTCATAAATTGAATTAGCTGCAATTGAGTTGGATAAAGAAAAAAAAAAAAAAAAAAAGAGCGTACCTGACAATTGAGTATGCCTCCAAACGATTGAATGTGTTGCTGGTTTTCTTGAAGTTTTAATGTGAAAGAAAAAAAAAATTCAAGCAAGAGAGTTTCCTTTTATATAGATTTGTCAACTCCAAATTCGACAAGGATTTAAATTTTTCAACTTCAAATTCAACAAGAATTTAAAATTGTCAATTCCAAATTCAAGAAGGATTTAGATTATCAACTCCAAAATCATGAAGGATTTAATTTCTTAAAGGACAAAAAAAAATAGAGGAAATTCTAATTAAAAAAAAATTAGAATTTTGCTATTTGGACTGAAAAAATGGCCTATTAGATTGGAGTTATTAGAAAATGTTAAACTTGGAAAAAAAAATTCAGGTTTTAAAAAAAAGGAAAAAAAAAGTATTTTCATGCCATAAAAAGAAAGGGGGCATGAATTGAAAAAAAAATTTCTTCTTCAAATTTTCGAGACTTATTCAAACAATTCAAGAACAAGTCTCCACAACTCTAAATTTTATTTAAGTTAATGTAATTATTAACTTAATTATTTAATTAATCAATTAAATTATTGATTAGTTAAATTAAATAATTTATTTTAATAACTGATCAAAATATTTAAATAATTATTAAAATAAAATTATTAGATAAATATTATTTACTATATAAATAAATTATGTAGTAAAATTCAATAAAAATTAGCCAAGTCGACTAATCAAATTGCATCTTTGGCAAGGAGATTCTCTCAAATCTCTATAAATAGGAGGCATTTATTCACATATGGAGACACATAAGGACTCGTAGAGAAAAAGACAAAAAAAATTTCGAAGCTCTATCGAACTCAAGACTACAAAAGTTCTCTCTTAAATCCAAAGAATCAAAGTTCTACATCAATTCAATATCAAGTCTTTCAACCGCTGAATCGTGTTCAAGATAAAGTCTTTCGACTCTTAAATCGCGCTCCCAACAAAGAAAAGAATCAGAGGATAATCTTCTCTATAATAAACACATTAAAGATTGTATCTGTTTCTTACAAATATAATTTGTATTTTGTACTTTTGTTTCTTAATTTTTAAGAACAAGTTTTACGCTTACAGACATAATTGTAATTAATATTTATAATGAATAATTTATATCATTATTTTTAATATAAATAAATATATAAAGTTATATTAGAGATTTAAATAAAAAAATACCGAATCTATCTATTTATTTTTTTCTCAGTATCTTATCCTACATATAATAAATATTTAAAATAAATAAAAAAAATTATATAACAAGTATAAATGAGAGGTATTACGTGCAACGCATGTTCTAAAATACTAGTTAATAAGAAAACACTAACATGTTAAAATATTAAAATATTAAAAAATTAATTCCCTACCAATAAAAAAAGACATAATCGTAAAAATATATAACCAATGACATACTTTAAAGTTCAAAATCCAACTGACATCCTATAAAAATAAATTTAAAAAAAAGTGGCATTTACTGCAATTTCCTTGAAACATTTTTAGTGGATAACTTACATTTGTTTTACAAATACTTAATGCGTAGAACTCTTTCCAAATTTTTTTAAGAGAATTCATACCACTCCAACACATGTCATATAACTTCTGCCATTCTTTTACCCTTTTTTGGACTTTTTAAGACTTTAAATTACATTGGAAACCCAAAACCATGATAAGCAGATGGGCTTTCTGGATCATTGAAGGTGTTTGGGTCCATTAAATCATGAATCCAATTTGGATTATTTGTTTGGCCCAATGAGTTTGTGGCAGTGGCACTAGTAGGAATATCATGAATGCTAGGCCTCTTCTTATCTTTCGTAACCGAGTTTAATCGAAGAAAATATTTCTGGGCATGGCTTGCCACTTGGGTTGGCGTTCTTGATACTACAGCATTTCTTGAAATGCTTCTCCAATCTCCCTTCCCGTATTTTTGCAATCCAATCAGAAACAACCTGAAACCAAAATTATAGATATTACAACCAATATATAAGACTGTAACGTACCTTTGGTCTGAACTCGATTTAAATTTGAAAACTAGATTGAAGTCGGCTCATTTATTGCTAAAAGATAATATTATTGAATTCATGTAGCCGCCAGCTTAATGCTAACCGCAACTACTTATGTATAGTTGGGCTTATCTGGCGGCGGGGATGGATATACTTTAGCTAGAAAATTATTTTTTTTTTCAGTTACAAGTAAAATAATAATTTATGTTTAATGAGATAAGAATCCTTTCATTGGAATCTATCGTATTTGCTAAAAAATATATACACTTTATTTCATTTGTAATCTCCAGGTCATGAGATCATACTACAGAGATAGGGTCACCTTTTTAATGACACCTTTAATCTAATTAATTATTTTTTTATTAATTTAGATTAAAATGACTATTAATCTTAGGACAAAAAAAAGGAAAGATAAAACAAAATATTTATAATTGATTAAAATTGTCACCTGTGCTCTTCTTCTGTCCAAGGAACTCCTTTCCTTCTCTCTGATGTCTCCTTCTCCTTCCCTTTAGACCCAAACCATACTTGACTCGTACCAGACTCAGTAACAGGACCCCAACCACCCGCTGATTCCATCCTCCACTCATCCTCATAACTCGGCAACTGAACTCGCCCTGAGTCTATTTCTTCGACATCACGAACCAAATCCTCGTAATGTTTCTTCACTTCAACCCATGTCCTTCCCGGAACTTGGGCAGCAATCTTTTGCCATCGGTCTGGGGATTCCTCGGGAAAGATAACAAGTGCTCGCTCGAAGAGCTTGTCTTCAAGCCGAGACCAGGACGATGAATTCCCGATCATCGTAAAACTGAACCTTTTCTTTTGTTGCTGTTTCTGAGATATTTTGAAGGTGAGTTTAAATGTCGGATCGCTGGGTTTTTATATGGAATTGAGGTTTAAGTTTGACCAGAACAAGAAGCGGATTTATTGTGTCGTTTAGTTGTGGATTAACGTTTAAAACTTTCGGCTGTGGTGGCTGTGCGTGATTAGGACATGCTGTTCATAATTATAATATTAATAAAAGCACAAAACACGTTCTGAAAATATTCTGAGATAGCTTACTGTTTAGTTGAGTGCGTTGTACACGTGTCTTCGTACCAATATGTCGGCTAGATTCACCTTTTTTTTTAATTAATTTTTTATTTTAAAAATTAGAATCAGTTTGAAATAACTAAAACCAATTAAAATCGGTCCGTTCGAGTTTTCTTTTACTTAAATTTCTTTATATACACGAATCTCTTGACACTTTGCCTTTTCCTTCTTTACATAGTTCTTTTTTCTCGGTCAATCTTTACCTAGGGAAAGAGAAGAAATTGACACGCACTGCTTATATAGGCTAAAGCAATAAAAAAACTTTTAACTTTGCAACCTGTTGTAGTATCACCTTAAATCCATCTTCGTCCCTCGGGCACCCTGACTCAGCAATTTACGTATATTGTCACCTCAATTAGAAAATCAGTTAGGGTTTTAAATTTTTTTAATATTATAGTAGGTCCCATCTAATCCGCTTGGATTAATTCAACCCAAGTTCAAAACGCACCATTTTACCCAACACACCCAAAACATCAAAACCACACCGTTTCGGAGCCCTAACCATCCATCTCTTCTCACTTCACCATCGACATCTTCTCCCAGCCCTCTCTTCTCCTTCGCCTCCCATCTCTTTTCCGATCCCTCTCATTTCGCCTCTCTTCTCCCTTCGCCGTCGATCTTTTCTCTAATTGCTATCTTCTCCCTTCTCTTATTCTTCACTTGGCCATTGCTTTCTCTTGAGTGTGTATGGTTTTTGGAAACGAAGGGAGTGATATGTTTGTAAATTTTAGAGCTGACCGATTAGGTGTGAGATGTGGGCATAATCTTCCTGTGCAAATACTCACGTCCTAGAGTAGAAGAAATCCAGGTAGACGGTTTTATCGATGCCCTTGTTGGAGAACAAAGGTAAATTAATTCTAAATTTTTTCAACTTTTTTTTTTTTAATTTGAATAATTAGAAACTTGCGTATGAAATTTTGTTATCCATTTATTGTAGGAAGGCGATCCTCAAGACTGTCAATTCTTTAGGTGGATGGATAGTGAACACTCACCAAAGGGTGTGGAGACTGTGAATAACTTATTTAGCAAAATTGATGGGTTGAAAGCAACAGTTGAAATGTTGAAGGAGGAGAACTTAGAGCTTGAAACAAAATTGAAGGAGAGTGAAAAGAAATTAGAGCAGAAGAAAGCATCGAAGAAAGAATTGAAGGCCCATTTGTTAATGCTCATTGCTGAAAACAAATTACTAAATCCAAAATTTGAGCCAAAAAAAGAGAAGGATTGGGGCTAGTTGAAGTCATTTTGTTTAGGAATTTGGGTTATGTGCTTAATGTATATTGTTGCGAAGTTGAATATGTAGACAATGTAGGATGTGCTTAGGCCAAAAGCTGCTTGTATTTGCAGAACCTGGTGTTGAATAGAATGGAATATGAAAGCAACTATGCTGCTATTTTGTATTGAATTCCTTTTGTGCATCCAGTTTAATTTAAACTTTGTTGTAAATGGCTTAAATGATAATAATTGTGTAAGGTTATTTGAATAAAATAGACATTACACATTGAGAAAAAATATTGCATTTCATTTGATAATGTGAAAAAGTGCCAAGATAATACAATGGATGGATACTGCATTATCACAACAAAAAGTGCTTATACTGGTAAGTCAGTATCCACAATGATAAGTGTCTATACTGATAAGTGCCTATACTGATAAGTCAGTATCCAAAAAAATACACTATCAACCTCATCTGTGCATTCAGTTAACTAAAAAGACCTATACTAATATAACCAAAAAGACCATTAGTTTCTGAAAATCTAAACTAATCTTGGCTTGAAAATGGTGAAGGCTGACTGAGGTCTACTGTTGCTTGTGATTCTTTAGGACTATCCATTCTGCTATTACTGGTTGTAGCATATCTGCTTATATCCTCATTTCTTCTCACCTTCATTTTCTTCTTTGTAGCTACTTTAATGGATTCAGTCCCAGTCGCATATCTAATAGCATTGTCTCCTGGCATCTAGTAACACAACAAATGGCATAAATTCAACAGCACTCATGTGCGTGTTGTTAAAAATGGACAAAATTATAAATTATCAATACCACATACCCTTGCATACACATTTCCACTCTCATTAAAGATTCTCACGCCATATCCTTGTTTAACCTGTGAAACATTTAATATTCTCATGCCACATAAGATAGACTTTAATGCATTGGGAAATAAAAAACAAAAACATTCAATTGTCAATTTTTTTATACCTTTGCTCTTTCTTTTGCTTTTCCAGCTATGGATGGGCCTACTACTTGTCCTCTTGTAGAGCTGGATTTCAAATTTGACTGCTTTGGTGGTCTATCAACCTTTCCCTGACATAACACACCCATCAAGATAAGTATACACATGGAACAATACTGAAAATGAATGAAGAGATAAATTTACATTTTTTTTTTCTTTTGGAGCAGTGCTTGGTCAATCTTTGGGCAGCTTCTCTTATTATGGCCATAAGCTAAGCAATGTTGACATCTCATTTGAATCCCCTTTTTGCTACTGCCTGTTTTGGTACTCTTTTTTGGAGATTCATATGGATCCTTAATTCTATTCTTCTTTTGCCTTCCAAGCTTTTTAATGTAGTCAGGGGGCTGAATTTGTGCATCTGGCATTGGTGGCCACATCTCTTCACCACCCAATGGACATAACCCAAACTGGTATGTCTTCCTATAAGTCTCAGCCTTCAAAAAATCATATAAATAATCCATTATCTCATGTCTCATGAAATTGATGCAAGATATGGCATGGTAGCAGGGTACCCCAGATAGCTGCCATGCCCTACAAAAGCACTGTTTCTTATCCAACTGAACCACAAAGGCACGTTCACCTACTTGCATTTGGAAGTTGTAATCATCTGATGGTCTAGGAACACAAGTTGATGTATCCAATTTGGCAAGTTCAATCCTTTTTCTAATTCTATGTCCAACCTCATCTCCCCATTTTTCAACAAGCATTCTTTGAAGTAATTCCTTTCCATCAGCCTTGTTCTTATGTCTTCCAACATTAGAATGATGTGTTTTGTCCTTGCTTCTCTTATATATCCATTGAAAGTCTCAGCCATGTTGCTTTTCACATCATCAACTGTAGGGAAAGTGGACATGAAAGCTCTACAAAACTTTTGCTTATCTCTTTTTAGAAAGTCTTCTGCTGCCTCAGGAGAAAGATCTGTCAGTTCCTTCAGTTTCTTATTGAAATCAGCCTCATAAGTTGCATAAACTATTGCCCAAAAAGCTGCTTTGTAACCTTCCCCTTTATGTTTCTTTTTCTAGTTGGAGTGAATGCGTTTGGCACAATTTATGTGCTCTACATATGGTAAAAGGTCTCTCACTAGACCCTGCATTAAGAGAAGCAGCAATTTAGAGGCTGAATGTCATAGAAGCAAACATTAAAAAAAAATTTACCTTTTGTTGATCACTGATGATTTTCAGTCCAAGTCCAATACCACATTGCAAGTCCTCAATCAACAAACTCAGAAACCAGTGCCAACTATCTTGTTTTTCTCTTTCTACTACAGCCCAAGCAACCGAGTACATTTGATTATTGGCATCCCTAATCATAGCACTTAATAATACTCCACCCACCATAGTTTTCAAAAAACAACCATCTACACAAACACAAGGTCTACACCCTTCTATGTATCCTCTCCTCAAAGATGAAAATCCAATGTACAACCTTTGAAAAACATTAGGATCCCTTTTATGTCCCTCCTCACACTGAATTACAAAAGTACCTTCTTTATCAACCCTTTTCAACTCAGCAATGTAGGATCTAAGTTTTGAGTAATATGTATCCAATGACCCTACCAGCTTGGCCATTGCCTTCTGTCTTGCTCGATAATAAGTATATCTATTAACAGTCACTGCATACTTCTCATTCATTTCTCTTATCATCTTATCAACACCATAATTAGGGTCCTTCCTTAACTGACCTAAGAACTCTAACGCCATAAATTCTGCATTTGCTTGCTTATTCCTCAAGGCCCTAAAACAATTATGTTCTTCCTGGTAAGTCCTTATCACCCAAGACTTATCTCTACATCTAGTGCTACCATAGAGTCTCCAAGGGCATTTTCCATCACTTCTGCAGTCAATCTTTTTCTCCTCACTTTTTTTCCAAGTCACATCGAATCCATTGTGAATTGCAAACTTTTTCACAACTAGCTTCGATTCCTGCTTACTCTTGAATATCATGCCTACACTGAAATGCAACTTACTGTGGTCCACGCTAAGATCATAAACATTTTTCACCTTCTTTTGTTTCTTTGTGATCTCTAATTCTCCCTCCTCACTACTATTGGTTGATGAATACTCAGCATCAGATGGCTTATAGTCATTGATAAGTGTGGGTGAAATATCTGTAGTAGGTATATCTACATTTATCTCAACCTGTTGTCTTCCCAATTTCACTACTTCATCTAGACCTAAACCTGCTCCATTATCAACAACAACCTCCTTCAACTTAATCTTGTTTTCTCTAGCAAGAAAAAACTCCTCATCATCCAAACATTCGACATCTACTTCACTGTCTTCACTCTCTTCTTGCTGGACAGGTTTATTTACGTATACCATGATTGTCTTCATCATTATAATCAGCTCTTGTGTCATCAATGGGCAATTTATTTATATTGCATTGCTCTTTAGTCTCATACGAAAGTCCACCAGATTCAGACATCTCTTCATCATCTGAGTGAATGTAGTTTGTATGATCATATCCTTTATTTTCTTCAATTTGTATGTCAGTTTGAATGTATATCTTCAGCCATCCAAATTTCATCCCTCTCTCAAGCATTAAACTCACCTCATCATCATCTCCAACAAACTCCCATGTCAACCATGGTTCATTGGGTTTGTAGTATCCTATTTGCTGCACCTCTCCATAGCCATAGCCTCTGACCTTGTTACAAACTTCATCATATGTCATGGAGCCACTTTGTGTATCCCAATCCTTCAATCTCTTTCCCCCAATGTAGTTTATTCTCCCACTTCTCTTGCTTTTCTCACTCATTTTACCACCAATCCAAACCTCTAATGGAAACCTGTGAATACACAAACACAAACATATACATATATATCAATCACACAACATATTTTGAAGCTTGGAATAAGAGGCAAATGCAAAATAAGACCAACAAAGTAAATTACTCTCATAAGCATGTCAGACTCAAGCATGTTTTCTAAATAAATCTTGATCGCAGATCAAATAATTATTCAAAAACTTCCAAAGCTTTTTTTTTTCC
>CANUEP010060408.1:0-45681 GCA_947857235.1 Jatropha podagrica | reverse complement strand
TAATTGAGTGAATGTGATGATATGGATGCATTTATGCAGTTATAGAGTTATTAGGAGTAGAAGAGAAGCATGCATGGCGTGCTAAAATTAAAATGGGCAGAGTTTCGGCTTACGTACCTGATTTAGACGACGACCGCTTCTTAACTCCAGAGTAAGCTCCTCGTTAATTGGTTTATTAATTGGTTTATTTTAGGTGACCAAATAACAAACAAGAATGCAGAAACTAAAAATGCAAAAAAGCAGTAAAAGAATCGCAAGGAGCATAAGGGAGAAAGGGAATGTCCGTCAACACAGACTGTACTGAGAACTGAGCCCGGAGCCTCTTTTTATAGGCGAAAACGGACCCGAGGGCGGGCGCCCGCCGCGGACAGCGGGCGCGACCGCCGCGAACGGCGGGCGTGTCCCGTTCTCTCTCTCTTTTTCACTTCCGGAGGGTTTTTCGGGAGTTCCGGACCTCCAAAAGATATTCCGGGACCAGTTCTGCGATCCTCGTAATTTTTCCGGACGTTTCAAGTACCATGTTGGCATACTTTCCATGCATTTCCAAGATGGCCTTTGGTCCGGCCGGGCTATTTGCAGTCCGGGAAAATAGGCTTTTGAGCCTGAAAAAATTGAGTGTTCACAGATGGAAATCATTAAAGGGTCAAAAATGACTTTTAGTCCCACCTAAGTACACCTCTAACATCAAAATTTATCAATTACACATTTCATCAACGAAAACAACAAGAACTCAAAAATCATATAAAAACCTAAAAATTGAAAACTCAAGAAAATGAAAAGGGAATGGGAATATTATTGCACTAACCTCTTAATTAAGCTTAAAGAAGCTTAGAACACTCTAATCTTTAGCCTTCTCTTTGCCTTTGGTGGAGGTTTCACCAATATCTTCAAAGTAAGAGAAAATCCCATTAAACTCAAAATTAAACATAGGAAATGAAAAGAGCGTGATTTAATGCATCTATTGAATGTCTAATCCTTAAATTTTCCTAATTAAATCATAAAACCCAAAAATTACAACTCACCTCCTTTAATGGCAACTTCAAATCCAAGGCTTAGGAACTCCGAATTCTAGCTTCTACTACTTGTTCCTTAAGAGTTAATTACTTTTCTATGATTTAATTAGGTGGTTTAATGGAGATTTGTGGTAGAAAAATGAAAGAAATGGAGGAAGAAGAAGAGAAGAAGAAATGGGGTGGAGAATTTTGGGGGGGGGGGGGGGATGAAGAAAGAGAATGTGTAGATTACTTAAGTGGCAAAGTCAAACTTTGCTTCCTCTTTTCATGCTAAATCAATGGCCAAGATCAAATCTTAGGTAATCCAATCCAATGGCTCTAAATATTCCTCAAATAATTCATTTCTAAAAATTATTTAACTCCACAAATTAATTAAATTAACTTCTCAAAAATAATTCACCATTTATTCCTTAATATACCACAATAAAAATAATATTCATTAGTTGCCGCAATTCTCCAAAAATATTCATGAAATATTCTCTACCCACCTAAATCATGTAAACATGCACTAAAAATATTAATTATAATATTAGACACACATAATTTTTTCAGACCGAAATAATACCAAATCCCAAACCGATGATACTATTCACAGACCGATAAGTCACTATTCACGAATAATTTATTACTTACTCTGTCATGAAAAATTTACATCTTAACTTTAATTAATTAAGACCAATCACATAAAATCTAATTAACTCTACAAATATTAATTATGCTTAATATCATTATCGGGTCCAAATAAATATTATTTCCCCCTCGGGTGATACCATTCATGAACTGTCCAAATAATATCATTTTAAGATCTGAAATTTTGGGGCGTTACATGGAGAGTCAGGCTAGAAGTCACAGGACTTAGCACAGCAGTCAGTATAAGAGGTTTCAAAGTGCTACATCTGGACAGGCTTCTAGGGTCTAGTCTAGTAGCAAGAGGTTTAGAGGTGGACCACAGACGGGATTTAGACCAAGTCAGAGATTTAGCCAGGGTTACATATGTGAGATCAGCTCCTTAGACTACATTTGTTGCTAGTGGTGGAGGTGTTGCATGGCCTAGGTATCTGGTTTGTACTCGGTGTGGTGGGAGACATGTTGGACTTTGTAGGAGAGCCACGGGTGCATGTTTTAGATGTGGATCTATTGAGCATATGATTAGGGATTGCCCGATGAGAGTGACTAGTCCAGTTTGCTAGGCTGGGAGGCCAGCTCCCTATGTTCAGCAAGGCAGAGGTAGAGGTTGGGGTGTTGTGAATGGCACTAGGAGTCAGAGGTCGATTTCAGAGTTAGTGGATAGACCGGAGGTTAGAGCACCAGCGAGGGCCTATGCTATCAAGACTAGGGAGGAGCAGGATGCTCTGAATGTCATTACAAGTACTTTCTCCATCTTTAACACTTTTGTACTTGCTTTGATTGATCCAGACTCCGTGCATTCATACATATGCATACATGTGGGTAGATTGTGTAGTATGCATGCGGACACACTAGAGCACAACATTAACGTCACTAGTCCCCTGGGTCAGAGTGTCATAGTTGACCATGTGTTTAGAGATTGCCCTATAGCCATTCATGGGTATGTATTCCCGGGAGATTTGATAAAGTGCCTTTTCAGGAATACGACGTGATTTTTGGTATGGATTGGTTGTCTTGCCATGGGGTGATTGTGGATTGTAGACGTAAGAGGATTACACTTTGGACTCCACCAGGAGAGGAGATTGTAGTTGTCGGGGAGAGGATGATGGATTACCTCTCTAATGTTATTTCAGCCAGTACTGCTAGGAGGATGATACAACATGGCTGGGAGGCATTTTTAGCCTGTGTACTTGAGCCTGACCAAAGATACCTTAGTGTAGATGAGATTCCGATGGTATGTGACTTCCCGAATGTGTTTCTTGAGGATTTACCTGGGTTACTCCCTATGAGAGAGGTTGAGTTTAACATTGAGGTTCTGCCGGGTACTACACCGATATCGATTGCTCTGTATCAGATGGCTCTTACTGAGTTGAGAGAGTTGAAGATCTAGCTTCAAGAGTTGCTTGATAAAGGCCTTATATGACCTAGTGTATCCCCTTGGGGTGCTCTAGTATTTTTTATGAAGAAGAAGGATGGTACTCTGAGATTATGTATCGACTATAGGCAGCTTAGTAAGGTGACAGTGAAGAATCGCTATCCATTGCCTCGGATAGACGATTTGTTTGATCAGTTGAGAGAGGCCACAGTGTTCTCAAAGATTAACTTGAGATCAGGGTATCATCAGTTGGGCATTAGAAAGTCAGATGTGCCTAAGACTGCTTTTAGGACTTGATATGGCCACTATGAGTTTCTGGTGATGCCATTTGGGCTGACTAATGCCCCAGCAGTGTTAATGGATTTGATGAACCGTATCTTCCATCCTTACCTAGATCAGTTTCTGGTAGTCTTCATTGATGACATCTTGGTGTACCCTCTGTCTAGAGAGGATCATGATCACCACCTACGGATAGTTCTATAGACTTTGAGAGATCGATGGTTGTATGCTAAGCTCATAAGTGTGAGTTTTTGTTGACTGAGATCGCCTTCTTGGCACATATTGTCTCTACAGAGGGTATTCGAGTTTATTCGAAGAAGATTGAGGTAGTGCTTGAGTGGAAGCCACCTAAGAATGTCATAGAGATCTACAGTTTCTTAGGTTTGGCTAGATATTACAGGAGGTTTGTCAAGGGGTTTTCCCTCATTGCAGCCCCTTTGACTAGACTTGTTCGTAAGGATGTCCATTTTGAGTGGACTGATAGATGCCAGAGTAGTTTTGAGAGGCTTAAGGCAATGCTTATTGAGGCTCCTGTTTTGACACAGTCAACTCCAGACAGACCATATGACATTTGTAGTGATGTTTCGCACAATGGTCTGGGTTATGTACTTATGCAAGAGGGCGAGGTAGTTGCTTATGCTTCTCGACAACTTAAGCCACATGAGAAGAACTACTATACCTATGATTTGGAGTTAGAAACTATTGTGTTTGCCTTGAAGATTTGGAGGCATTACCTGTACGATGAGAGGTGCCACTTGTATACGGGCCATAAGAGCCTTAAGTATTTGCTTACGCAGAGGGAGCTTAACTTGAGGCAGCGTAGATGGTTAGAGCTACTTAAGAACTATGACTTCACCATTGACTACCACCCGGGTAAAGCGAATGTGGCGACTGATGCACTCAGTAGAAAGGCATTGGTTGCTCTTCATGCTATGAACACACGCTTATCTATGGCTAGAGATGATGCTCTTGTAACAGAGCATATGGTGAGACTTAGCCTACTTCAGTAGATTAGAGAGGCACAACAGGGTGATGAGACTATTGCCTTGTGGAAAGGCTTAGTCAGAGAGGTTAAGAAGAAGAGATTGGAGATTAGAGATGACTACTTGTATTTTGGGGATCGAATCTGTGTGCCTAGGATCTCAGATTTCAAGAGGAGTATCTTGGAGGAGGCCCATAGCAGTCTGTATCCTATGCATCTAGGTAGTAATAAGATGCATCAGGATTTGAGGATGCGGTATTAGTGGCCGGTAATGAAGAGGGATATTGAGGATTTTGTGTTGAGATGCTTGACCTGTTAGCAGGTTAAGGCAGAGCATCAGGTCCCATCGGGTTTGCTACACCCTATCTCTATTTTAGAGTGGAAATGGGATAGGATTACCATGAATTTTGTGGTTGGGTTGCCTGTTGCACCTAAGAAGAAAGATGCTATCTGCGTTATAGTTGACAGATTGACTAAATCAGCACACTCTCTTCCTGTTAGGATCGACTACACCATGGAGTAGTACGCAGAGCTTTACATTGATAAGATTGTAAGACTTCATGGAGTTCCTTCTTCCATTATCTCTGATAGAGATTCGAGGTTTACTTCGAGGTTTTGGAAGAAGTTACATGAGGCTTTGGGTACTAGAATGCATTTCAGCACAGCCTTCGATTCTTAGACAGATGGTCAGTCAAAGCGAGTGATTCAGATTCTTGAGGATATGTTGAGGGCTTGTGTGATTGAGTTTGATGGCGGTTGGGAGAAGTATATTCAACTGGCTGACCTTGCCAATAATAACAATTACCAATCAAGTATTCAGATGGCTCCATTTGAGGCCTTATATAGTAGGAGGTGTAGGACACCTCTATGCTGGACAAAGCTTAGTGAGGGCAAGTTAGTAGGTCCGAATTTGATCCATGATACAGAGGACAAGGTTCAAGTCATTCGAGAAAGGCTAAAAGTAGCTTCAAATCATCAAAAGTTGTATGCAGATATTAAGAGGAAGGACATTGAGTATTCAGTGGGTGATAGGGTGTTCTTGAAGGTGTCTCCATGGAAGAAAGTTTGAGATTCGATAAGAAGGGTAAGCTTAGTCCTAGGTTTATAGGTCCATATGAGATCTTAGAGTGTGTGGGACGGAGATATAGATCAGACCCTTCACATGTTATTTTAGCTGAATCTGTCACCATCGAGCCATATTTGACATATGAGGAAGAACCCATAAGGATACTTGCTAGGGACATTAAGGAATTAAGGAATAAGAGCATACCTCTAGTGAAGGTCCTATGGAGGAATCATAAGACGGAGGAAGCTAAATGGGAAAGAGAAGACTTAATGCGACAGCAGCATCCTCAGTTATTTACATTAGGTAAAATTCGAGGATGAATTTTTTTAAGGGAGAAAATTGTAACAGTCTATTTTCCAGAGTCTTTTGTAGTGTCAGTAATAGTGATTTATCGGTCTGTGAATAGTACCATCGGTCCAAGATTTAGTATTATTTCGGTCTGAAAAAATTACTATGCATGTCTAATATGTTATTTAATATTTTTGGAGCATGTTTGCACGATTTGGGTGGATAGAAAATATTTCATGAATATTTTTGGAGAATTAAGGCCTTAAATGAATAGTATTTTCTAGTGTAGTGTATTAAGGAAAAATTGAGGAATTATTTTTATGGAGTTAATTTAATTAATTTGTGGAGTTAAATAATATTTAAAAGAGAATTATTTGAGGAATATTTAGAGCCATTGGATGAAAATACCTTGACTTGATCTTGGCCCTTAATTTGGCATAAAATGAAGAAGCCAAGTATGATGTTGCAATTTAATTTTACTACTCATCAACACTTTCTCTTTCTTCATCATCCTCTTCCACACCACTTCTTCTTCTTCTTCCTTCATTTTCTCTCATTTCTCTACTTCAAAACCTCACCCAAATCACTTAATTAAGCCTTGGATTAATAATCAAACCTTAAGAACTAAGCAAAAGGAGTTGCAATTTGAAGTCTTTAAGCTTAGAATTTGGAGTTACCATTGAAGCAATTAAGTTGTGAATTTTAGGTTTTATGAATTACTAAGTAGAATTAAATGGTTAGGCATGTAATAGAATCATTAAATCATGCTCCATCTATTTGTTGTGTTAATTTTTTATTCTAATGTAAACTTTTCCTACTTGAAGAGGTTTGTGAACCCTCTCTCAAGGAAAAAAAGCCAAAGAGTAGAGCTTTATAAGCTCCTTCAAGCTTCATTAAAAGGTTAGTGCAATATTAATTCCTTTCCCCTTTCATTTTCTTCAAGTTTCAAATTTTAGGTTTTTGAATGATTTTTGTGAACAATGTGAATTGTGTTGGGGAAAGAGATTTTGGATGTTTTATATTGATTTTCCTTGATTAATAGGTATGGTAGAATGCTCAAAAGGGAAAGAAAACATTTCCTCCCCTTTGAACCAAGAGAGGCCGAATCTCCTTAGGAGGAAGGACCCTTGGTTTTATTTCATGTTTTTGTGTTCTTTGATTTTTAATGTGATGTTGAAGGGTCTTCTTCATGATTAATGTGATTAATTTAGAGAGGAACACTTTCCTTTTGATCTTTGAAAGAAGAGGTCGAACCTATGAGGATGAAGGACACTTTGTGTTCTTTTATTTTTATGCTTAATTTGAATTTAAATGAGCTTGTTAGTAAGTAAATTAATGATGGTTAAGACCATTTTCTTGTTTCTCAATGTTTAAGAGCTTTGTTGTAATACCCAGAAATTTTTATTTCAAAATACTTTCTATTTAAATTTAATTGTTAAATTATTAGCCAATAATATTAAGTCACGTAATATTATCGAGACCGAAAATTATTTTGATCCACCCTAAAATTAATCGAATCAAAATCAGGCCAATTATTTATTTTTATTGAATCGGATTAATTAAAATTAGACCCGAATCGGATATTTTTAAAAAATACTATGCGTTACTATTTTTTTCTCCCCGGCAATTTACTTGGACGGTTTGTTTTTATTAATAATTAAAAACTTTATTATTTTGTTTTTATTTAATAATTTTAAACTTTTTAAAAAAAATTTCTTTTTAATTCGTCTTCTTCTTCATTGAGCCGGCACATCCCTCCCTCTCCTCTTCTCTCTCTCTGCTACAACACCACCTCCAGCCATCTCAAGGAGCAGCACTGCCACCTCTGGCCAGCCTCCCTCTCTCTTTCTCTATCTTTCCCTCTCTCTCCTTCTTTCTCTCTGTCTCTCTCTCCCTGCCGCTCTAGCTCTCCCTCTCTGCAACTGCCGGACCGCCATAGGTCATCTACAGCTCCTCTTTGCATGGCCACAGCTCCTCCTCCCTCCTCCTCGTGCGACCAGCTCCTCTCTGTCTCCTTCTGACGCGCGACCCAGCATCTCCTCCTCGTCGCGCCACTACTTCCAGACAGGCCATTATGCTAGGGATGTGGTAGTAGATTTAGTGGAGTAGCCTATAACAGATGTGGAAAATTTCACTATGGAGCTTGTGATATAAGTACTGTTACCTGTTTTAGATGTCACCAGACAGGCCATTATGCTAGGGATTGTCCTATTTTTCCCACACAACCAATACCATCCCAATCTTCTATGGGTAGTGTATCTAGACCACCTACTGCTGCACCATTCCCATCTAGTTCCAGATTCTCAAGCCAGCGGGGCCGTGGTTTTGTTGGTAGAGGTAGAGGACAACATACTGGACAGACTTCGCAGCAATCTGTACTGGGACAGCCACGACTCTTTCATTTAACTCAAGGGGATGCTCAGGCATCCAATGTTATAGTAGCAAGTATTATTACTATCTATTCTTATGAGGCACGAGTTTTATTTGATCTCGGTGCTACGCATTCGTTTATATCTCCTAAATTTGCTACTAAGCTAGAAAGAATGCTTGAACGGTTAGATTTTCCTTTATTGATATCTACGCCTCTGAGTGAACCTGTTTTTACCGATGCTGTTATATCGGATTGTTCTATTATTATTGAGGATAGAAACTTGCCTGTGGATTTAATTGTTCTTAATGTGATAGACTTTGATGTAATTTTGGGTATGGATTGGTTAGCAAAACATGATGCAGCCGTTCATTTTAAAAGTAAAGAGGTTACTTTTAATTTACCGAGTGGAGCGAAAATCACATACAAGGCAGATAAGAGTATGGTTCCTTACAACATAATTTCTGCCATCAGTGCGAGGAAATTGTTAATGAAGGGTTGTCAAGGGTACATAGCACTGGTGAAGGATACGACGATTATAGAAGCCCGCAAAACGGAAGATGTGCCTATAGTGAACGAGTTACTAGATGTGTTTCCAGAGGAATTACCCGGTCTTTCTCCAGATCGAGAAATAGAGTTCTGCATCGACTTAATTCCTAGCACGACACCCATATCGATGCCACCATACCGAATGGCACCAGCAGAATTGAAAGAACTTAAAGAACAGTTGCAAGAGTTGCTAGATAGAGGTTTCATGAGGCCCATCACTTCACCTTGGGGTGCTCCAGTTCTTTTTGTGAAAAAGAAAGACGGTTCTCTTCGTCTTTGTATCGATTGCAGGCAATTGAATAAAGTGACGATAAAGAATAAATACCCACTTCCCAGAATAGATGAATTGTTCGATTAGCTTCAGGGAGCTGTCTATTTTTCAAAGATCGACTTGAGGTCTGGTTATCATCAGTTGAAGATTAGAGAACAAGACATTCCTAAAATAGTATTCAGAACTAGCTATGGCCACTATGAATTTCTAGTTATGTCCTTCGGAGTCACCAATGCTCCAGCGGCTTTCATGGATTTGATGAATCGTGTGTTCAAGCCCTATTTGGATCAGTTCATGATTGTGTTCATTGATGATATATTGATCTATTCCAGAACTGCAACAGAACATATACATCATCTGAGGATTGTGTTACAAACTTTGCGAGAACATCGACTGTATGCTAAGTTCTCCAAATGCGAATTCTGGATAGAGAGCGTGAATTTCTTAGGTCATGTGGTATCTAAGGACGGTATTATGGTTGATCCTAAGAAAATTGAAGTAGTTGTTAACTAGCCTAGACCGACTACTGTTACAGAGATTCGAAGTTTTCTCGGTTTAGCTAGTTATTATCGTCGTTTTGTGCAAGACTTCTCCAGAATTGTAGCTCCATTAACAAGGCTGACTCAGAAGAATGCCAAGTTTATATGGAGTGATTCATGTGAAGCGAGCTTTTAGAAGCTTAAAGAATGTCTGACTACTGCACCAGTATTGGCAACAAGGGATACACTGTGTTTTGTGATGCCTCCAGAGTAGGATTGGGATGTGTTCTGATGCAACATGGTCGAGTTATTGCATACGCTTCTAGATAGTTGAAGAAGCATGAGCAAAATTACCCTACTCATGATTTAGAAATGGTAGCCATTGTTTTTGCACTAAAGATATGGAGACATTATCTTTATGGTGTTTCATGTGAAATCTTTACTAATCATAAGAGTTTAAAATATATCTTTGATCAGAGAGATTTGAATCTAAGGCAAAGACGTTGGATGGAATTCTTTAAAGATTATGATTGTACTATTCAGTATCATGCATGGAAAGCTAATGTTGTAGCTGATGCTTTGAGCCGAAAATCTCTAGGGAATTTATCATATATCTCAACAGAAAGGGGATCGTTAGTTTGGGATGTTCACAGAATGCGTGATGGAAATCTTGAATTGAAAATTCCTATTTCAGGAACTCTGTTAGCTCATTTCAGAGTAAGGCCGATTAAAGCTGCACAAAGTAGAGATCCGTAATTGTAGAAAATTCTATAAGAAGTAATTACCGGTGGATCTGGAAACTTTGTGATAGACGATGAAGGAGTGCTCAGAAATGATACACGAATATGTGTACCTAATGTTGTTGATCTTAGAAAAGAGATCTTGGATGAAGCTCATTATATAGTATCCATCCTGGTGTTACTAAAATGTATTGAAATTTGAAGGATAACTATTGGTGGTCAGGAATGAAGAATGATGTGACTGAATTTGTATCAAGATGTCTTACTTGTCAACGAGTAAAGGCAGTAGGTGCCTTCCTTAAGGCTGAGCACCTTGTTGCCCAAAATAATAGTAGACTACTGTAAAACTCAATTTTCATGTGTTTCTCCCACAAAACTCAGTTTCTTAGAGTTACAAGACAGAAAATAAACTGAAAATCAAAAGAAAAATTAAGTTTAGACTCTCAGTTACCTTGTTTTGAAGAAAATCCTTGGATTTGCTTGAAGTTGGTGAAGAACGCCTCAAGAACAATTGATATTTGAAGATGATATGAAATTGTGTATTTGATTCGCTTCTAGAAGTGTTTGTGATCCCAGAACACACTGACTATGTGTTGATAACACTCTCCCACTCACAAATTAACTTAAATCATTTAAGGTTTTTTTATAGAAAATGGAGTTTATATGTGCTTTTGGTTTGATTTTGAGTTTGATTTTGTGTTTCTAGTATTCTCTTTCTTAACCTCACAATTGCTAACCAAAAAATGCCAACCAAAATTGTTAATCCCATAAACCTAGAGTTAAAGATGTATTTTCAGGCAAGTGGGTGATTCTAGCACTATTCATTACCTAATGTGGCATGTGGGCCCCACACATGGCACCACAAATGAGCAATTTTTTTATTTTTTATGAAATCGATTCAAATGGTGTGTATATCAACATAAGGCATGAAAATTTATCCCTTACACACTCAAAACTCATTTTCAAACCCTATTTCGGCACAAACCCCGAAAATGTGAAAATGATCCAATGGATTCAGTTTCTTACACTAGGATTACTAGTTGAATCGAATCAATTGGATGTTTTGAACTCGTTTTACCACGAAAAATGTCATCACCATTGATGGGCCCTTTAAATGCCATTGGTGGGCCCCACTAGGGCCACTGTGGGCATGACCAACCAACCAACCTAATTTTTATGAGATTGATTCGGGTGAAGCACAAAGTGTTGTAGGACATTAGGGCACGTCCCAGGTGAGCCCAAGATGCGTCCCGCTTTGCCAAAAAAGTGAAAAAGTACTAAGGGTTGCACTTCCTAAACTTGGACCATTGCTTCGAGATCAAGTTCATTAGGTGCTTCAACCTCTTCTTTAACAATATTCATTATCATCACAGAGTCTATTTTTGAGGTAAAAACTGAGCATCTACAATTTGCACCAAGGAGCCAATCCCCATACATGGCCAATCGATCCAATCTTCACTTGACTAGCCCTCTCATTGTTTTTCTATACTCTCTTTTCTTTCTATACCAACAGGAGGTCACCTATGGTTATCTATATCATTAGATGCACACAGGGGCATTGATCTCCCCATACACAGCCAACAATATTAAAGACCGCTCTCACAAATCTATGGTGACTCAGGTCATCCTAATTCCTCACAAACAAGGCAATCCTTATCACAACACTTTTATTCAAATAATTCATCCAATTACAAAACATCAAATCAATAATTAATATTCAATTATAAAATATAATTATTATTAAATAATAACATTGTAATGCCCCAAAATTTCGGATCTTAAAATAGTATTATTTGATTGAGTTATGAATAGTATCACCCGAGAGGTAGATAATATTTTATTTGGACCGAGAATGATATTGATCATAATTAATATTTTCAAAATTAATTAGATTTTATGTGATTAGTCTTAATTAATTAAAGTTAAGATATAAATTTTTCATGACAAAGTAAGTAATAAATTATTGATGAATAGTAGTTTATCGATCTGTGAATAGTACCACCAGTTCGGGACTTTGTATTATTTCGGTCCGAAAAAAATTACTATTGATGCTTTACATTTTATTTAATATATTTGGAGTATGTTTATATGATTTAAGTGGGTAGAAAATATTTTATGAATATTTTTGGAGAATTTAAGTAATTAGTGAATAGTGTTTTCTAGTGAATTAATATTAAGAAAAATTGAGAAATAAATTTTATGGAGTTAATTGAATAAATATGTGGAGTTAAATAATAATTTATGGAGAATTATTTGGTGAGTATTTTGGACCTTAGGATGTAAATACCATGACCAAATCTAAGCCCTCCACTTGTCAAAACCTTATGAATTAGCAATACATTGAATTATTGACTTCAAGTCAACAACATTTATCTTTTAATAAGATTTTCTCTTCTTCTTTCTCATTCTCCAACGCCACTTCTTCCTCCTTCTCCTCCATGTTCTTTCATTTTCTCTACTATTAATCTACCCAAAATTAAGTGAATAAAATCAAAGTTTAGTAATCAAACTTGAAGAATTAAGTAGAAGTGGAATTTGGGGTCCTTAAGCAAAGAATTTGGAGTTTACTGCTCAAGTAAGTAAGTTTTGATTTTTGTTTCTAAGAATTTAATTGATTAATTCATAGCTTAGATATGTTAGATTATGCATTAAATCATGTTCCACCTCCTTCTTTGATTATTTCCATGATTTATATATGTAAATTTTGATATTTGAAGAGGTGGGTGAACCCTCCTCCAAAGTGAAAGAGAAAGAGGAGAAATTAGATTGAATAAGCTTAACCAAACTTAATTTGAAGGTTAGTGCAATTATTACTTTTATTCCTTACCATTTCCTTAACTTTTTAAATTTTTAGGTTTTAACGCGATTTTTGAGAATTTTGTATGCTTTGGTGAAATTGATGGATTTTGATTGTTTTAATGTGCTTTTGAATGAATTCTAAGCATGCTTGTATGTTTAAATGAAAAGGAAAATATGTCCTTCCTTTTATTTCAAGAGAGGCCGAACCATGTTAGGTTAAGGGCCTTGTGTTTTCTTTGATTTCTTATTTGATTTGATTTTAAAGTGTTATATGAAAAGTAAATTTAAGGTGGTTTAAATCTTTGCTTATACTTTTAATGATTGGGTATTTTACAAGACTTAAAGAAAGTATGATTTGAGTAGAAATGAGTTTTATGTTAAAGGATTTTGGGTTAAGGTTTTTAATGGCTTTTATAAGTATTTACAACTTGCTTTTTGGTTTATTTGAAAGAGGGGAACTCCCCCTCTTTTGTGTAATATATAGGCCGAACTACCTAAGGGTGGTAAGACTTGTTTTTCATTTTCTTTAAAGATTGGTTTAAGTACTTTCATGCTATATTAAATATATATTTTGAATATGTACACTTTGAATTTACTAAATATAAAAAATGATAAATGATACATATTGTAAGTTTTAAAAAAGTTAAAAAAAAAAGTTTAAGTTAAAATATTTATTTGAAAAATGTAAATTTTGATGTTTGATGATTGGGTTTTGAATAGTATTTAATACATTTAGTTTTAAGCTTATTATGAATTTTTCACAACTTAAGGGATACTTTAAAAAAAGTGAAAGAAGAGTTTAAGGACTTTTGATTATAAGTTATACTTTTAAGGTTTACTTAAGTATTTTTCAATTGTATTTTAAGTATATATTTAAAAAAAAATATTTGAATTTCATAAGTATGGCTTTGGCATTTTAATGAAATTTTAAGTTAAGGAAATTTAAAATAAAGACTTGAAGTTATGAAAAGTTTTACTATGAAATAAGTTATAAGAAATGAGATGATCTATGAAGAAATAATATGATTTGGGCTCAGATACATATAGTTGAAATATAGTAAGATGAGATTTATTCCGATACATGCTCTGCTTTAATACCTCTTTGTTATATTATATGCTATGATCATATGCTAAGCTTTGGATGCCTCCTAAATAAGCAGACATGCTTATTATTTCTGTGGCGCTTTCACAGGCTATTGGCTCGGCTTGCTCTCGCTCCCTTCCCGCACTATTGCTCCCCACTAAAAAAGAGAAGAGCGAAGAAAACCTCTCTAAACGTCCGTCTTCGCAGCACAATTTGAAAAAGAGTCTATTTTTCTTGTAATGCCTTCCATTTCACTTTTTTTATCGATATATTTTATAAATTGTATTTAATATATTATTAAAATATCAATTTTCTCACAGGTTGTATTATTAAATTAGCATATTATACAGATTGTAATAACTTAAATAATTATAAAAGTTGCTATCCTCTTTAGGTAATTCTATATAAATAATTTAAATACAATATATTAGTGTAGATAATTCTACAAAAATTTTACAATTTAAATAATTTAATATAGATAATATATAGAAATTAAAAAATTAAATATTAATATATAATAATTCCAAATAAAAAAAGTTATTTTAGTTTAATTTAATATATAAAACTTAATTAGATTAAAAATAGAAAGTTTTATACAAAACAAAATATTAACTATTTATATCTATATTTTTATTTAATAGTAAAAAAAAGAGAAATTTTAATAGAATGCTTATACTCATTTTTTTATTACTATTAAGAATGCTTATATTTCTAAATAAATAATAATAAAAAATATCAAAATCTTGACTTAGTGCTTAGATTTGGGTTCAAATTTCCCTCTCTAAATACTAAAAAAAATAAAATCAAAATAAAAAAAAATAATACACTCAAAAATATAAAACTAAGAAATAAAATATTAAAATACTATACTACACACCTTCAAGTCGTCAATAATTTAACAGTTACACGATTTTACTGGTTAGAATATTAAAAACAATAAGATAGTAATATGATCCACATCACCTCTGTTGAGGATAAATAGTTGATCAGGTAAACATGGTCAGGATTGAAAATTAAATACATATTCTATACTAATTCTTCGCAAAATTGATAAGATGTTCTCATTAAGAACGCCAATACAGTTTGAATCAGGGTATTCATATAAACTCCCATGATTGATTATTTACTCTGTTTCTAAATACTGGAACCCATTAATTAGTCAAGAGGCACAGACAACACACATCAATTTGGCTCCACAAAGAATTTGAAAAAAAACAATTTAAGGTGATGCCAATAACTTGATTGCAGGATATGTAATAATGGTGGCAACAATCTTTGAAATTGCACCAGCAGAAAGGGATTCCATAGAGGGACTCATGTCAGCTGTGTTTTTCTGTCCTTCGAGAAGTCTTTATTTGACTTGATCAAACACAGTAGATACTGCATCACATAGTAACTTTGACCTCGTACGCATTCAAAAAATCTAATTAACTCATCATATCTTGGAATCAATGAATATGACAATATTGAGGATATGAAGTAAAGGGAAATTAAATATAAGCAATCGAAGGAACTAATTAATTCCAAATCAGCTTCATGCAAAATAAAGAAAAATCATTATAAAAATAAGAAAAATCAAAATCTCTGCCCTAAAAGAGCGTTTATAAGTTTCTTATAGAAGGAAAAAAATAAAACAATACTAATTAAAGGCAAATAGAAAGGAAAATTACATGGAAGAGGAAGCTGTACGTAGAAGAGAAGAGTCTCGAAGTCGGTGGAATTGAGAGAAGGTGAGACCGATAGGAAAAAAGGTAAAGCGTTTTTGGCTGTAAATGAACAACACAAAGAAAAAGGGTAAAACACAAAAATTATAAGAAAAAACTGGTTAAATTTGGTATAACACAGTTCTATGAAAATGCTCCATTATTGCTATTATTGACAAAAAAATTCAATATGCTAGTTTAGTTTAGATAATGCGTAAAGATAATTTTATAATTATTTAAAATTTACATTCAATCTAATCAAATTATAATAAAATAAAATTTTAAAAAAATTCAAAATTTTGTGAAAAAAGATAAATAAGAATGCTGGACGTAGAGTGTTACTGTAGTTAGTATACTATATGAGTTGAGACATGGAAAAGATACAAAAAGTTATTAGTATTTATAAACACTTAGTATGATAATTTAAATAAAATAGGTGGTGGTACAATATGGAGGGAAACCAAACCAAAAGATTGGGCACTTGGGGCACCTGGGGCTTGAACCTAAAATAATTATTACAACTTCATTATTGTATTTTATTATTTAATTGATTTCAAATTATAATTGTTATTATTTAAAATTCAAAAGTTAATATTGATTAATATAAGTAACAGTTATTTTAGTGCTCGTTGCAATCAGTTTTGTGGCTATTCAAAGTTTCCTTATCGTTATAAAATTCTTTTTCTTCAACTCATATGAGTACTTTATTTTTTTCATATGTTCAATATTGCTTTGTAAAAATCCTGGAGGAATGCTGTGAATAAACCCAGGATACGTATCGTGGGGCTTTAATTCCTTAAGGATAGTGATCACACGATCAAGGCAAATTTCCTAATTTCACAGTTTGTATTTTAATTTTTCTAATAATCTTAAGGAATTAAATTTGTTGCTATAGAGGCTACTGGATTTAAGATGTTCAAACTCGACATGCTGAAATTAGATAATTTTGATGGAACCAATTTCACCTGCTAAAAAGATAGATTGTTGTTCTTTCTGATAGAATTAGGAATCGCTTATCTATTGAGTGCAAATGTTCCTGTAATTCCAAAACCAACTGACAAAGGCTCTAAAGAAATAAAGGCAACTTGCAAGAAACATGGGGAAGATGAGGTTCACTGTGGAGGTTTCATTCGAAACTTTCTCTCTGATAGACTGTATAATTTATTTCATCCAATTAAATCACCACAAAAAATTTGGCTGCGCATGGAAAATAAATATATTTCTGAAAAATAAGACATAGACAAATTTCTAAGTATGAAATTCTTTGAATTTCAGATGATAGATGACAAATCTATTCTTGATCAAGTTGATGAATTGTTTGTGTTATTGTCTAGAATTAAAGATTTTAAATTTGATGTTTCTGAATCGCTTCAAGTGGCTGCTGTGATTGGAAAATTACTAACCAGTTGGAATGATTACAAAAAGAAGTTATGGCGTACTTTTGAGGAATTCACTATTGATTAATTGATAAAGCATGTTAGAATAAAAGAAGAAGTAAGAACTCATGAGAAAAAATATGCTTTAGTATCAAATTGAAAAGTGAATGTCGTTCAATCTAGGAAAACAAGCAATTCTCATAATAAATTTGTAAAGAAAAGAAAAAATGAAGAGTTTCCTCTAACAATAAGAAAAAAAAAAATATTTTCATTATGGCAAAAAGGGACATTTTAAGAAAGAATACAGATTCTGGAAGAGAGTTAAAGAAGAAGAAAAATCTTGACAAAATAAAGCAAACATTGTAGAGCAAGATAATTCTCAGAATATTGTTACTATGGTTACTGAATGTAATATAGTAGCAAGTGAGCAATTTATAGATTGGTGGTTTAATTGTGGTGCTACTGTTCACATTTACAATGATAAAAAATTTCAAAACTTATCAAGTTGCAGAAAATGATGACAAAGTATTAATGGAGAATCAAGATATTGCTAAGGTTCATTGAAAAGGAATAGTGGAATTGCAATTTACTTCTAGAAAGAAATTAACTTTGCCAAATGTTTTTCATGTTCCTAATGTTAGAAAGAATCTAGTTTCTACGAATATTTTGAGTAAGAAAGGACTAAAGTTGTAATAGAGGCAGAAAAAGTAATATTTTTTAAGAATTGTGTGTTTGTAGGACAAGGTTACTCTTGTGATGGCATGTTCAAATTATCCATTAATAAAATTAATGTTTCTATTTATATTGTTGAATCTTCTTCTGATTTATGGCATGCAAGATTATCTCATATTAATTTTAGATCAATTAAATTTATGTCTAAACATGGTCTGATTCCTAATATTATTAAGAAAGAGAAAAAGTGTAAAATATGAATACAAGCAAAGATGACTAAGAAACCAATTCCAAAAAATGAAAGAATAATAGAATTACTTGGACTTGTGCATTTGATATCTGTGAATTGAATGGTCACTTAACTAGAGGTGGAAATAAATATTTTATTACCTTCATAGATGATCATTCTAGATTTACATTTGTTTATTTAATGAGAACAAAAGATGAAGCATTTGATGTGTTTAAAAGTTACAAACTATTAGTAGAAAATCAATTAGAAAAGAAAATTAAAATTCTAAGAAGCGATAAAGGAGGTGAATATTTTTTCAATGAATTTTTTGTGTTTTGTGAAGACAATGGTTCAATTCACCAAGCAAGTGCACCATATACCCCATAACAAAATGGACTAGCAGAAAGAAAAAGTAGAACATTGGTTGATATGATAAATGCTATGCTTTTACAAGCAAAACTACCAATCAATAATCTATGGGGAGAAGCTTTATTAATTCATAACAGAATACCTTTAAAGAAATTTAAAGTTTCAGCATATGATTTATGGAGAGGAAGAAAACCAAACTTAAATTTCTTAAGAGTATAGGTCTGTATAGCATAATATAGAGGTCCAGATCCTAAAAGAGAAAAATTAGGACCTAGAAATTTAAAGCAATTTTGTGGGATATGCTTAAAACTCAAAAGCATATAGATTATTAGACTTTGAATCAAATGTAATTGTAGAATCTAAGGATGTTGAGTTTATAGAAATAAAATTCATTGGTGATTAAAATTGTAATTCACATGATAATATAGAAAATAATGAACATCCTATAGTGCCAAAATAATAATGTAGTAGACGTTGATAAAACTGCAGCAGATCAAAACACTAATTTAAATCTTGGTCCTCTACAAATAATGAAAGAAAGGCAAGTGAAGTTCCTAAAGAACCTAGAAAAAGTTAAAGAGCAAGAAAAGAAAAGAACTTTGGTTCTAATTTTACTTCTTCTCAAGCACTAGTATTTTTGGTAGAAGGAAGTACAAATCGAATATTAAATAAAATAACTATTGTTTTAAATTTGGAAGAAGATCCTAAAACTTACAATGAGGCAATGACTTCAAGAGATTCGGCTTTTTGGAAAGAAGCTGTGAGTGATGAAATGGATTCTCTTCTTTCAAATGGCACATGGGTATTGGCAGATTTACCACCTGATTCTAAACCCATTGGATGTAAATGGGTGTTTAGAAGAAAATATACTACCGATGGTTCTCTACAAACTTTCAAGGCAAGACTAATGGCTAAAGGTTTTAAACAAAAAAAAGGGTGGATTATTTTGATACTTGTGTTCCTGTAGCTAAACTTACTTCCATTAGAGTGTTGTTCGCAGTATCATATATTTATAATTATTTATTCATCATATGGATGTTAAAACAACATCTTTAAATGGTGATCTTCATGTGGAAGTCTATATGGAACAGCTTGAAAGGTTTATACGTTTGGGAAATGAGAAAAAAGTTTGCAAATTAGTCAAGTTACTATATGGATTAAAACAAGCTCCTAAACAATGGCATGAAAAGTTTGACAGTATAATTCTATTAAATGGATTTAAAGATAATGGAACTGATATAAATATATATTCTAAATTCACTAAAGATTATGGTGTGATAGTATGTCTTTATGTAGATGATATACTAAATATAGATACAAACATGCAAGCTGTGAATGATATTAAGAAAAAATTGACTTCTCAATTTAAAATGAAAGAGTTGGGAGAAGTAGATACTATCTTAGGAATTAAAGCTAAAAAATATAGTGGGGGGTTTTGCTTTGTGTCAAACTCACTATATTGACAAGGTTCTTTCAAAGTTTAATCAATTGAATATTAAAGAGTTTAATACTCCTTATGATGTTACTAACAAATTAATTGCAAACTCTGGAAGATCCATCAGTCAGTTAGATTATTCTAGTGCAATTGATAATTTAATGTAATGTAATGCATTGTACTAGGCCTAATATAGCCTTTGCTGTTTGTAAACTTTCAAGATACACTCATAATTCTAGTAATGATCATTGGAAAGCCATAGGAAGAATTCTTGGATATCTTAAAAGAACAAATACTTACGCATTATTCTATAATAAATATCCTTCGATTTTTGAAGGATATTGTGATGCTAGTTGGATAATTAGCCTTAATGATAATAAGTTTATGTCTAGTTGGATATTCACTTTAGGTGGAGCAGCTATTTCGAGGGCTGCTAAGAAACAAATGTGTATAACTCATTCTACAATGGAATTTGAATTTATCACTCTAGCAGCAGTAGGATAAGAGACAAAGTGGTTGAGAAATTTACTACTAAACATAGAGTTGTGGCCACAACCAATGCCAGTTGTCCTCATACATTTTTGTAGTGAAGCAACTATGTATAAAGCATTTAGCAAGATATACGATGGTAAATTTAGGCATATTGGTTTGAGACATGAATACCAAAGACAATTGATTTCTGATGGTGTTATTACAGTTGTTTATGTAAGGTCTAAAGAAAATCTTATTGACCCATTAACTAAAGGATTTTCAAGAGATATGATATTGAATACTTCGAGAGCTATGGGTCTAAAGATACTATAAATTATCATTGAATAACAGAAACTTTACCTTTCTTATTGCATAACAATTCGAAAGGTTCAAAAGTTATTGAGTGATAGATAGCAAGTACTCGAAAAATATAGTACTTAAGTAAAAGAAATTGAGTAGATTTTACTCTTAACGAAGAAATAAAGTTCGGATAAGAACTATGGAAGCCCAAATATATTAAGGACTTGGTTAAAAACTTCACCTATACAAACACATGAAGTGGTGCCACTTTGATCAAAGTTAGAAATACAAAACTTTATAAGTGTTAATGGATTCAAGAAGTAGCACAAGGCCATATCAAGGTGCTAAAAATTTTATCGTGAACACTTTAAGAATTTATTTTGGTTTTTTGATTTATGTGTGTAATTATTTCCGTCTTGTCAATAAAAGAAATTGAGGTTCAATAGAGTAATATCCGACCATCGAATTTGACAAGATTTAAAATTTTTATACAAGTAACAAGTTTAAATTGAAAGATACTTGTTATATGTGTAAGTCTTGAAATCAAACAAATAATCACTAAGTGGGGGAATGATAGTGTGGTTAGTATATTATATGAGTTGAGGTTTCTAATATAGAAAAGATACAAAAAGTTACTAGTATTTATAAACACTTAGTATGATAATTTAAATAAAATAGGTGGTTGTACAATATGGAGGGAAATCAAAATTTGACTATAAAATATTTTATAGTCAAAATATTGGGCAATTGGGCACTTGGAGCACTTGGGGCTTGGACCTAAAATAATTAAGTTTTAATAATTTTACAACTTCATTATTGCATTTTATTATTTAATTAATTTTGAATTATAATTTTTATTATTTAAAATTTAAAATTAATATTGATTAATACAAGTAACTATTATTTTAACATTTACTAATTTTAAATGAAAGAAATAACCGTTGTGCCCGTTGCAATCAGTTTGTGGGTATTCAAAGTTCCCTTATCATTATAAAATTCTTTTTCTTCAACTCATATGATTACTTCGTTTTTTTCTTGTGTTCAATATTTCTTAGTAAAATCTTAGAGGAATACTATAAATAAACCCAAAATACATATAGTGGGGCTTTAATTCCTTAAGGATAGTGAGCAAACTATCAACGCAAATTTTCTAATTTTACAGTTTGTATTTTAATATTTCTAACAGAGAGCATCTTTAACCTATATATATATTGCAAACAAATAATTTGATATTTGTTATCAAAGTGAATATAGCTAGGAGTAATATGTGATATTCCTCCAAAGTTTTGAAATTTGTCTAAATTTGTTAGCGTATGGTTTTCTAGAAATAGCTTTACTTGGTGTACAACAACTAGTGTTTGCAAATATATAATTTTATATAGTTTGATTATAGATTATCTTTAATGAATTTTTACTTACAAAAGATTATTTTGCTTTGATATTCAAAAGATTGAAAATAGTTTTTGCAAAATGCAATATTTCTTTATAATATTAAATTATAATTTCATTACCATCTAGCCAAGTATATGATTATTTTTAGTCTTGAACTATATATTTTATCTTCTTTGTACGGGTGAGAGGATGGTAAGCTACCGCTGATTGCCAATGAAAATTTAAATTGAATTTATAAGACAATAATATTTTTTTTATTTTCTCCATATTTGGTAAAATAAAACAATTTTATCAATTAGTTTGTTGCTTTGAACTTTTATTCTCTATATCATGATAAAAATACAGGTAGCACAACCAAACAGAGGTAAATACATTTGGACTTAAGTAGTCCTTCAATTTAAACATAAATTGTCTATCAATTCAGACACAAACTGTCCTCCAGTTCAGACATAAGCAGTCCTCCAGTTCAGACATAAATTGTCCATCATTTAGGAGTTAAGTAATCCTTTAGTTTGGAGATAAATCGTCCATAATTTTGGACCTAAAGCATTCTTCCAGTTCAGATACAAATCGTCCATCATTTCAGACTTAAGCAATCCTCTAGTTCGAACATAAATTGTCCATGATTTCAAACTTAACCATTCCTTCAATTCGGACATAAATAGTCCATCAATTCAAACATAAGTAGTCCACCAATTCAATCTTAAATGACTCATATTTTAGTAGTCCATCAATTCAAATTTAAATATTTATTGAACATAAAGGACCAATACTTTTTTGGGAGACTACTGATAATTTACAATAATAAAATACATAAAAGAACAATGTATAGATATATTAAAAAATATTACATTTCCTAAATAAACTCTAACTAATGGATAGTGCAAGATTTTCATAATTCTTATCTCAGTAGAATTTATCTTGACTCTAATATATATACTCGAAATTTACTCTAAGGGGCAACAATTCTCAAATACTCTCAAATCTCAATTTAGGTCGTTAACAGATTTCTCTAATTAATCTTGCAAATTTTGTCCACTATGATTCAAATATTTATTTTAGACTGCAATTCATCTCTTTTGTTGGATTATAGTCCTGCGATACCTGTGCTTTCAGTTCCGTTATCCTTCTACTATTACTTAATGAGGCTGTAATATTAATTAATATTTTAAGTTAGGCATGGCCGGTTCATTGACCCATCAATTCCTTTTCACTAAACCGCTGGTTCAAAATTTTTAAAATGTTGCACCGTAACGGCCCTTGAACCGCCGGCTTTGGCCTAGTTTCGGTTATAGTGCGATTTTGATCACAAATTTTGACGATATGTGCATTATTGTTTTTCTTTTAAAAAAGATCAGTTCTTATGTTATATCTTTCTTTTTGAAAAATTAACGGTTTTAAAAAATATTGATAAATTTTATTGTAAATAAATTTTAGAATGTTCATACTCATATAAGAATAAAATTAAATGATTTTACAAAATAATCAAATAATTTATCATTTTTATTTCTCTAAATGTTATTAATTAAATAAATTGTTAGAAAATTTTAGAAAATGCTTCAAACAATGTAGTTTGAACTAAGTAAACAATTTAAAAGGAGAAAGAAAAGTTAAAAAAATATATAATTTTAGACTAAATATTTCACTTTTTTCGCCATTTTGCTCTTTTAAATTTTTAACATTTCAAGCAAAGTTTGTTTTCATTAAAAAAAAAAAAAAAAAAAATCTTAAGTGTATCATGTATTAAAATATTATTCGGACTCTAGAGGTATATAGAATAGACTAAATAATTATCATTTTGAAAATAAAAGTGGAAAATTTAGAATATAAACTTGATTAGAACCGCCGGTTCCGGGAAGGTTCTCGGGGAGGTTCAAGTTTAGATTTTAACATTTTCATGAACTTTAACTGGCCCTTGAATCGTCAGGTTTTGTTCAAAACTTTGAACTGACAGTTTCGGTCCGATTCTAATTTATCTACAGCACGGTTCGGTTCCGATTCAATTTCAGTTCAAAATGAAGCAATGGTCATATGCCTAGTTTAAGTTATAATCTATAATTAGAAGGAGGTCTATGTGATATGATGTTATTGGAGCGGATTGCTGTTCTTAGATCTATTCAAAATCCATTTGATTTTTAAGTTAAGGCTTAGGTTAGTGACATGTTACCTATTATGCTTCAATTTAATCTTTAAAAATGTTACTTACAGAATCGAAGAAATTGAAAATTAAACCACTAGTTCGATTGATTCAATTCTTTTTACAAAAATCAATTTATTTAGCTTAAGCTAGTTAAGTTTAGTGTAAAAACTAAATGAATGCTTATCCAGTTATCCTTTATTATAAATAGTAAAGTTTGTCTTATATTTCAAGTAAGTAGGACAAAATTTAATTTTTATTAATATTTTTCATCATAATTGATTAAAATTACAAAAATAAGAATTTAGTTAATTTAAATTAAAATAAAGAAATTCATGAATGATAAAATAGCTTTCTTCTATTCCTTTTTTTAGCATTTTAAGAAATAAAAAAAATATAAATTAGACTTATGTAGATTTGTTTATAAATATGTATCAAATAAATTTAAAAAAATATATTTTTTAATATTCTTATCACTTTATTAATCTTTTTCTAGTGAATGATCAGAAATATCTTCGTTTCAATAATTAATTTTAATTAATTTGTTTCATGGTGGATCAACAATCTGTATTTAGATGAGACAATCTAAAGAATGATAACGAATAAGAAGTGATGCTTACGGAATCATATAATATTGTACATGGAATTGATTTTAACACAATAAATTAATGGATTAATTATATTTCTGGATTTGAGCTTCTTATTTTTTTTAATTTATTAGTTTTTTTATGACATCCGCTGCATGTTGAATGTACTCGTTTTATATTAATTTTTATACTCTTTTAATTTTTTATCTATATAATATTTAAGAATAAATTTTTGTTTAAATTAATACAAGTGGTTAATTTGCACTACACTTTGCCATACAAGCTATTTGTAATGGTACTTCTCATGTATTTAATTCTAATTTTCATATAATGAAATGGTCTTGTGTGCCACCAACCAAGCACCAAGTGAAAAGAGTATCCGAATGACGGATTCTTTGATACAGTCAGGCCCGTTGGCCAGTTCGTCATGGAAACTAGAAGGAACTCCTTATGATTCCTTTTTTTATTTGATGATTGAATTGGTTATGGCTCAGTTTAGCACTTTAAGTGATGTTAGGTTGGCTCTTTAGAGCGCTTTGATAAGTGTGTGACGTGTTAGAGTTGCCACCTTAGTTTGTTTTTGTTTTTAGGGAAAGACTAAGGAAAAAATCTCTTGATGGACTCCATTTTCAGTTTGTCTTTCAGGATAAATGCACTAGTCCAATGATTCAGGGACTAGATTTTCTAGTTCTTTTGAATGAATCAAGGGTTTGGGTTTAAATTAAGAAATCAAAATATTGATTTTGCATGAATGTCAGATTATTGATGCATGATTATACTTATAATACATGACAATGTTAGAAATATAGTGCATTAAAAGTAATAAAGAGATAAAGGGTCTAATTCAGAGGGGAGCCCATTTTGTGCGTGCTAATTAGAAAGCTAGGTTGGGGTTTAAAACGGCTTTTAGTTCCCTTGCTTTCTAACTTTAGTTCATGGAAGAGGGATTTGTTTGGTGATCTCTTATATTTGGATATGGAGATCTTTTGTTCTAGTGTCTTCATAATTTTTTATCTTTTAAGACTTCAAGCATTGAAGTTTGTATGAATATTCAAAGAAGTCGCTATGCTATTTGTTAGTAGTTTTTATTTCTAAACTTTTAATCTTATTTTATTTTCAATATTCATGTTGACTATGGAATTATTTATAAGTTTATTTGAGTTTAATTTAATTAATATGTTTACATACTAGGGATTTGATGTAATTTAAATTTGATTTCAATTTATAATAGTGGATTTGTTTTTTTTTTTTTTTTCATTGTTCATGGTATAATTTATTATTAAAATTGATGCTTTCAGGCATAATCTTTTCCTAAATTGATTTATTTTATTAATCGCTATTGGAAGAATGGTTTTTCATATGAAAAAGGTAATAAATTATATGAGAATAATAACTTGATGAGGAAGTTGTATGGTTTTACTCATATGGGTTTTTATAAGTTAACGACTTTATGTTATGAATTCATAAATAATCATAAAATTTAATGATTTAACTTATATTTGATTACGCTATTGGAAGATAGATAATTAGATCGGGTTAAAATAGTTAATAATACATCGGGAGAACTTATTAGTGATTTTAGGGTTGTTTCTCCTTCTTAAACAATCAAAATTGATTAGCAAACTAATAGGACTAATTGGATAGAATTAAGTGAAGTCAAAATCTCCAATAGCCTTTAATCATTGATTTCTTTTCATGAAATTATCTTGCTTGACTTCTTTTTTTTCTCTTTTATTTCTTTTAATTAAAATTCTTAGATTTATTCTTCTTATTGTCATTTGAATAATAGTAGGCTAACACAATTTTTGGTACTAGGTATATAATTTTTGTGGGAGCGATACTCTACTCACTCTTTATCACTTATTAGTATTTCGTGCACTTGTGAATTTCCTGTCAACATTTTTTTGGCTGAAATCCTAATTCTATTGAAATTTGGGTGGGGGGCAATACTGCTTTTGTGCCCAATAGAGCATCACCTAAGATAGGGACCTCTAACCCTATCCCTAATGTTACTCTTCCTACTTAGAGAAACTCATGGAAGAATAAATTTAATTTGAAAATGGACCTTCCTATGTTTGATGGATCTAATCCTAGGGGCTAGATAAGAAAATGTCATAAATACTTCATCATATATATGGGATTTAGGAACCACAATATGATTGAATTAGCTAGTCTTTTCTTGAGAGAAATTCCTGATCCTTAGTACTAAGGATGGCAAACCCACAACCCTACTGCCGCTTAGATACAATTTGCGGATGACTTGCATGCTAGATTTCGAGAACTTACCTTTAATAATATCTTGGAGGAGTTTAATAAACTCCACCACCAAAATAACACTGTAACGGATTATCAAGAAAGGTTTGAATACCTGAAATCCCTTATGCATTAACATAACCCTAGGTTGTCAGAGGCTCACTCTATCTCTAGTTTCATTACTATTCTTAGTGCCCACCTTAGACCAATGGTGAAACTGTTACACCCTACTTCCTTAATTCAAGCCTTTGAGTAGGCTAAACTATAAAAGCAGCCCATTGAAGCTATTTTCAAAGCCCATATAACTCCTTTCAAATTGTTCCCGCACACAACAACCATCCATAAGATCAATATAGAAAACACTTTCAACCGCTGCCAAACTTAGAGTTACCTGCTCCTCAACCTGCTGAAACAAATAGATTACCTAAACCTTATTTTAAGTGTGAGGATAAATATTGTCTAGGCCATATTTATAAAACCAAATAGTTGTTAACCCTAGATGCATTTGACCTTGAGTTGGAAAGTCAAATAATTGACTTTGAGAATTCTTTAGAGGAACCAATTAAGAACAATACCATCTCTTTTAATGCATTAGAGGGTAGTATTTTACCTAACACCCTTAGGGTAAAAGGAAAAGTTAACAACTAATAAATAGTCATTTTCATTAATAGTGGCAACACCCATAGCTTTATTAACCTTAAGTTAGTTAAGAAAATCCAGCTAGAACTCCTTAAGACTTTTCCTTTTTATGTTAAAGCTGTTAATAGACAAACCTTGTCGCACCTTGTCACATCCACATTTTCATAACATGTCATTAGCATGTATTAAATGATTTTTAGGGTCTAATCATGTATTAGTATGATTTAATTATGGTTTTGGAAGAATTATAGTGATTTTCATAAATTATAGTGTCATAAGGCATTTTGGTAATTTACAATGTCATAAGACTATATTTTGGAAACACTATACAATTAATATGTCAGTCAATTATTATGTCATGCATGTATATTTATCATTCTAGCCTTTAAATTTGAAAGAGAAAACAATTTGTGAACATTCTATAATAAAAACAAAATAAGCTAAGTACAAACTACTTTCCACGCCACTATAAGAGAAATCGAACTCATCTTATCTCTCATTTTTCCTACAATGCCACATAAGCATCTTATCTAAATAAAATCTCCACATCACCTATTCTACACTATTGTAACCTCATCATCTAATAGAATTTTAGTGTCTAAGGTGCATCTTACCACAAAATAGCATCTCCTATCACTTTACATGCTTCAAGCATGTGAAGAAAACTAAAGAAACTCATTCCCCTCAAGCAATTCCAACGCACACTCCACTAAAATAAGAGAATATTTTTTTATTCCCTTGCCATATCACCATCCTCTCATCTCCTTCCTCCTTAATTTTTCTTCTTCCTAAACTCATCTTACAAACACTTAAGAACCCTAATGATCGAAACTTCTAAGGCCAAAAACACCACTCCAATCCCATCTCCTCATCACCAAAATACAATACATTATTCCTCTCTTCAAGATTTTAAGATAGTATATTTTGTTTCAAGAAAAACTAAGCTTTCCAAGTAAAAATCACTCTTTGATATTACTACTTCATTTTCCTCTATTTGTTCTCTTTTATTTTTGTTAACTAAGGCTGGATCCCTACATTTTATGTCATATATATTATGCTAATGCATTAAAAATTTATGTTCATGCTTAGATGTTAAAAAAATATTCCTTTTTTCTTTGATTCAGGAGGTGAATCTTCTAAATCAAAAGGAAAGGAGGTGGTGGAGAGTTAGTGTCACACCCGACTCCAACCACTAGAGGAATTGTTCACTTTGAATCAAGCCAAGTCCATCCCTTATTGAATTGGCAAGACCGACACGGTTTTGTCCTACAAGTGAGATGAAAAACTTTTCAGATCGTCACCCGTCCTAGAATTTCTATTAAGGGAGCACACTTAATCCTGGAGTTATTCCAACTTTCCAAGCCATTCCACCAAAAGGTGCATTTGATGATTATTTTTTCCGTTTTTGATATATGATTTGATTCATTCCTATGTCTCACATTCGACTACCCATAGCTATCTTGTCATCCTAGAAGCTAGCTAGGATTTTGGCTCTACCATCTCTTAGGATTGCTTTGTTGAGTCAGGATGTCATAGGCCCACTATCTTCCACGTGGTTCATCCTTGAAACCATACATCTATTAGATGCGGTCCAGCTCTGATACTAATTGTCACACTTGACTCTAACCACCAAAGAAATTATTCACTTTGGATCAAGCCAATTCCATCCTGTACTGGATTGGCAAGACCTACACGATTTTATACCACAGGTGAAATGGGGAACTGTATCATCCTTTGCTCAGTCCGAAAGATTAGACGGTGAGTGCCATACTTGGAGCTTGAGGCACTGTCTTAGCTAACGTACTAATCATATTATAAATTAGAAGTGGCTAGTTAATCATATGTTTAGTAACTTTTCTTTTGAAAATGTTTTAGGAAATTCTTACAAAAAAACTGCAAAAGTTTTCTCTAAAAACTGAGCTTACCAAAACAAATGAAAACAAAACACTTCCAATTTAAAACTCCATGCCCCATCAAACTCCAATATATCACATAATGTCGCAGCACTTCTATAATCTCAATATCATACAAACATTCTAGTATTTTAATTTTCTATCATCAACTAATGACATTAAAATGTATCACAAATCTTAAGATTTTTCCATTCATTACTAATTCAAAAATTATTCCTACATCCATCCATTGAATAAATTACATACATAACTCCTTAACATAAGCTTAATTAATTAAACATTAAACTCACATAATTTACATAATATACATAACCCAATTAATATTTTCTCTTAAGTAATAATTAAACATGCCATATACCCTTAAATTTATTAACTAAATTCTACTAATAAGGATGTCCTTCATCTCTAATGCTACACTCTAGATCTTCAAACAACACCCACTGCCTTTAACCTATATGTGATAAAAATCAACACGCTGAGTATATAACTCAATAGTGCTCATAAACATATAAAAGATCCATGTTGCATAAGCAACTTACCTTAAAATATAAATTAAAGAAATTACATAATCTTAAAATGATAATAATCAACCATATAAAGCTTTACTTTTAAATAATCAAAAGAAATCAAAATCATCATAAAAACAAATCTTAAAACTCATGTAGAAATTATAATTCACTTTAACATAATTTATGAAAAACACTTACTATTTAAGAACATATAATTCCAAACCAAGATTTTGATAAAATCAACTCTTATATTCCTTATATTATTCTTATAGGAGTACCTTTTAAAACACAAAAATAAGAAACCTCATATTCATTAAGTGATAAGATAACAACCTTATAAAATACATTTATAAATTCATATATCTTTACTTTAATTACACATAAATAATATCATAAAAATCCAATTTTATATCTCTTAAAACATTTATATAGGGATAATATGCACTTAGGAGAAACATAAGTAGATTGGATTCCATAACATGTCATATTTGATCTTAGGTCGCCAACCATATCATATTTGACTTTAGGTCGCCAACCATACATAATAAGCGCATCCACTTAAACATAAGCAATCGAAAGCCTAGCATATGATCATAGCTTAGTAACATAAAGACATCGAAATAGAGCATGCTCATCTTACAAAATTAAATAAAATCATACTACATTTCAATCAAAGCATACAAGAGCCCAAAATCAAATCTTTCATCTCAATTCATAATATTTCTTATAAACCTTCCCATCATAAATCATTTCATAACTTAAACATTTTTACTTCAAAAGTCACTTAACTTACAACTTAGTAAAATTTCTACACTTTCATACTTATGCATTAAGACTTACATTTTCAAAATATTTACTTAACTTAAACATATTTTCCCCAACTTCATTAAAAATTACAACTTGTAAAATTTATCATTTTACATACTTATGAAATTCAAAGTATATACTTAATTTAACATAAAAGGACTAAAACCAACTTAAGAGAAACGAAAATCAAGCATTGCCACCCTATGGTGGTTTGGCCTCTTCGTGAACACAAAGGAAGGGAGTTCCCCTTTTCAAATAAGTATAATTACAAGTTGAAAGTACTTATAAAAACCATTAAAACTTTAACCCATAATCCTTTAATCTTAAAACTTTTTTTAACATGAATTAAACCTTCTTTAAGTCTTATAAAGTTCATAAACATTAATAGTACAAATGGAGATTTAAACCACCATTTAATTACTCATTATGCAACACTTTTGGAATCAAAATCAAGCAAAACATTTGTATACTTAATTGTTACCCAAAACACCATTTTCTCAAATTATCATAAACTTACAACTTTGGAAAAATTCACAACTTTTCATACTTATACCATCAAAGGTTACTTTTTCAAATATATACTTACATAACTTAACCTTCTTTAAGTTTAATAAAATTTTTAAGCATTAAAATACAATATAAAGATTTAAACCACCATTTCAAACCTTAAAGCACTTAAATAAAATATTAAAACCTTTACCATTCATCATTTAAACGTAAAACTCATTTTTACACATTAAGGCTTTCTTTAAGTCTTGAAAAATTCTTAAACATTAAAATACAAGGTAGGAATTCAAATCACCATTTAATGACTTATCAATTAACACTTAGGAGTCAAAATCAAGCATAAAAAAAAACATAAGGTTCTTCACCCAAGTAGGTTCAGCCAAGCTTAATGTAATAGGGAGCGAATGTTTTCCCTTCCAATTAAGCATACAACCATGCTTAGAAATCATTCAAAAAGACTTAAGAACAATCAAAACCCATCAATTAAATCAAAGCATACAAAATTTCCAAAAATCACATTAAAACCTAAAAATGGACAACTTAAAGAAATGAAAAGGAATGAAAGTAATACTTGCACTAACCTTAAAGAAAAGCTCAAATAAGCTTACAAAGCTTAAACTTTAGCTTTCCCTTTGTCTTTAGAGGATGGCTCTCCAACTTCTTTCAATTAGCAAAAATTACATATCAAAATCAAAAAATAACAAAAGAAACAATTGGAGTATGACTTAGAGCATATACTAACATATAAATACTATGAACTACTTAATTAAATCCTTAAAATCAAAAATCACAACTTACTTGAACATGTAGTAAACTCCAAATTACATGATTCTAACCACCAATTATTCACTTCTTTAGCCTTAATCTCCAAGTTTTATTATTTAGTTAAGGTTTAATTTGATTAAATTTGTGGTAGTTTAGTGAGTTGGGAATTGAAACAAAATGGAGGAGAGGGAAGAGAGATGTTGGCATCAAAGTGACAGAGAAGAAGAAGAAATAGAATAGTGTTAGTTGACTTGATGAAGTATTCAAGTCAAATTTTTCTACCTCTCATTTTATATCAAATGGATGACTAAGATTAAGTCTTAGGTATTCTCATCCAAGGGTCTAAAATATTCACCAAATATTACTCCATAATTTATTATTTAACTCCACATATTTATTAAAATAACTTCATAAAAATAACTCCTCAATTTTTTTAATATTAATTCACTAGAAAATACTATTCACTAATTACTTAAATTATCCAAAAATATTCATAAAATATTTTTTATCCACCTAAATCATACAAACATCATTAAATATACTAAATAAAATACAAGACATTAATATTAATTTTTTGGGACTAAAATAGTACCAAGTCTCGAACTGATGGTACTATTCATAGACTGATAAACTACTATTCACTAATAATTAATTACTTAATTTATCGTGAGAAATTTATATCTTAACTTAAATTAATTAAGATTAATCACATAAAATCTAATTAACTCCACAATATTAATTATGCTCAACATTATTATCGGGTTCAAATAGAATATTATTTTTCTCTCAAATGATACCATTTGTGACTCAACCAAATAATACCATTTTTAGATATGAAATTTCGGGGCATTATAGGAACTTCCTAGGCAGTAGCCAATCCTAGGATTTTCGTTAAGCGAGCACAACTAAATCTGAAGTTCTTTCAACTCTCCAAGCCATTCCACCAAAAGGCACCTTCGATTATTAGTTTCTCCCTTTTTTATATATGATCCGATTCATTCTTGTATTACGCATTTCACTACCTAGAAGCTAGCTAGGAGCTTTGCTCTACCGCCCTCTTAGGATAGCTTTGTCGGATTGGAATGTCACAGTTTGTAAGTTTCAAGGTTAGCGCTTTATTCTGATTTAGACATATTTAGGATATTTATTCATGAATTCTTGAGATTTATATGTATAAATGTGTTTTTCTCCATTAAATGTCGTTATCTTTGTGAAGCTTTCACTTTTACGCCTTACATGCTTTGTTTGATGATTTATTCAAGTATTTTGAACTAGCACAGAACTTATAGCTATTATCCCTCTAAAATAAATGCCTAAAAATTATGTTTTGATTTTATATTTCTTGAATATAAGTTCTAAGGATGCTACGTATACAATTTGGTGTAATTTGGTGATGATTTAGGCCATTTTTCATGGTTGGAAGAAACTCCATGGCTATGTTTTTATGTTTAGTTTATCAAATCAAATATTTAATCTTGATTATATGATGTTTAATGATGATTAATGAAAAATTGATTTGATTTAATGTATATCTAATGCACTAAATATGATTGGCCAAACCATTGAAGGACTATTTGCAACATTGGCAAATGATGAGGACTATTTGGAACATATTCCAAGGACTAAAAGGCAAATTCCTAAGCTTGTGGAGTATTTGGACAAAAGGAAGACTTTAAGGACCTAAACTAATGATTAAAATGTGAATTTGTACTATTTACAGACTTAAGAGCAAATTGGACCCTTAAAAATGATTAATTTTGGACTATAGATAATTTAATATACCATTAGTCTATTTATTTCTAGCGGAACCCATTTATAATTAATAAGGACCTTAAGAACTAAATTATTATTTATCCTTAATTAAGATGATGATTAATTAGGATTAGTAACAATTAAGTAGTATTAATAAACTAATTGATCAAAAGAAATTTAATTGGCCGATTAAGTTGTTAAATAGTGATATCTAGATTAATTAGGTACTTAATTGATAAATAATAAAAATAATAGGATTTTATAACTACTAAATAAATTAGGTAGCTAACTAATATAATTTAGGAAGTTAAATAAAATGTTGGATTTTAAGAACCCTCTTAGATCAATAAATTAATTAATTCACTCTCTTAAGTCTCAATTAGGAGAATATTAGAAAATAAGTGAAATATGGGTTAATTAGATGGTCTTATACCATGTTTAATATTGGTGCCTTGAAAATTGTGTTACAGTCTTGGGATTTGTGCCTATTAGTAAATTATGAGAGACTAATGCTTTATTCGAATGAGAGAGAAAAGAAAATAATTGAGGAAAATGATGAGGTACTTTTACTATTCATTTGCCTTCCATAATTTTTCACCCTTTGTTTGGATTGGAAGGAAAATAAAAGGTAGGAAGGAAAATAAAATTATTTTTCCTTGTTTGGAAATTGAACAAATTTTGGAGGAAAGAAAATAATATTATTGTAAATTTACATCCTTACCGTTCATATATATAATTCTAATAGAATTAATAAGTCTAAAATAACATATTTATAATAAAATAAAAAGTTCAACTAATAAAATTTTATGCTTTTTACAAATTGTGACTATTATATTTGCCCATAAATAAAAACATAAATTTCACAAGGAGGCACAGTGGTTATTGACTCAATCCGGAAGTGTGCATATAGTGAATAAAAAAATAGAAAAAAATGAAAAAGAGAAGAAAACAACGGAAGAGGCACAGTGGCCAACCCTATTTTGGAGAAGTGAATTAGTGATAGATAATTAATATTTTTGTAATTTATGAGAAACAGTGATATTTTCACTTCATTCACTCTGCTATTTTCTCTCTGCTTTAGAGTGATTGAGTTGTGGTGGGTTAGAGAGGATAATGTACAAAATTTTCATTCCTCTATAAATTTTCCTTCTATTTCCAAATAGGAGAAAGTGAGTTTCCCAAGGTACTTCACCTCCTCATTTTCTTTCCTACCAAAAAATCCCTAATTCCAAATAGGTTGTAAGTGAAAATATGCTATGATTATGAATTTAATTGGATGATATGAATTTTTGTGCCATGATAGAATATTTTATAGAATAAAATATGGAATTGTGCAATTACGTTTAAATTATAAGAAAATAAGCATGGTTATGAATTTAATAGTGGTGTTCGTGGATCAATTTGGTTCGGTTTAAAGCAATATTGGAACCAAACCTAAAATGGCGATTTATAGAAAAATACAAATCAAACCAAACCTAGCAATTCGGTTCAGTTTAGTTTGGTTCGGTTTGACGATTTAAAAAAAGAGAAATTAAATAAACGAAAAATAAATCAAAATCCAAACAAACAACAAAAGAATTTGAAAAACTGAATACGTAAATAAACATAACAACAATAATAGTTTGAAAACTTCAACATAAAATATTATGTCCTTCTTTAGAAGATACTACAAAGAGTAATAAAATAAATAATTGAAAAAGAATGTGACTTTAAAATTATTTAAACTTCGATATTCATCATCCATTGGATCATCCTCAATGCATGTGCTAGGTCCTCCAATTTCTATTAACAAACAACATAAAAAAGGAAACTAGTATTTTCAATTAAAAGAACTAAATAGATAATTATAATTAAAAAAATTAATTATATTTCATTACCTTGTGTAATATCTTCAAACTTAGCAAAATCATCCAATATATCTTGCAACTCAATCGTAGTAGAACTACTCCTCAACCATATTTGTGTACAAACAAGTGCCTTAACTGTTTTAGGAGATAATGAACTCCTAAATGCATCAAGTATACGCCCACTTGCACTAAAAGCGGATTCAGAAGCAACGGTTGAAATAGGAATTACCAAAATATGTTTTTCCATTTTGGAAAGAATCAGATATTTTGAAGAATTCAATTTCCACCAACTCAAAACATCACAAGATGTCAATTTCTCAAAATCATCTGTTAAATATTTTCCAACCTCTGATTTACTCTCCAGTGATTGTTCATTTCTAAATCCTTTACCTTCAACAATTCTAAAGGGCAATTAATCAGTTACAATCAGTTTTGCTAATGATCTTCTAATTGCTTCATGATCATACATAGCAACTTTTAAAGTGCCAATAATAGGACTATCACTTTCCATAGCATCAATTTTAGACTCAAAACTAAGTGTTCTTTGTTTTTTATCAACTATCCCATAAGGATATCTTCTACATTTTTTTTGTAAATGAATCCATAGGTTACTAGTTCCACCCTTTTTAGGATCACTTGCATAAGAAGCGTCACAATAATTACACGATGCACGAGGATTTTTCATGTTACCGTTCTTAGTATAATGATCCCAAATTGCTGAAATCTTTTTAAAACTCTCTCCCCCTTTAGTTCTTTTAATTTTTTGAGGAATGAGTGGTTTATTACCTCCATCATTATTTGGTAGTTCAACATCATGTTGAGATGGAATTGGTAATTCATTTCTCTCCTCAATATAGCCTTCTACATTTAATGATACTTCTTCATCCATCTAGTAAACAAGGAAAAAAAATGCCTATTTAGAATTAGAGATCTAAAAATAAAAATTTATTTTCGTGTAAATTTTATTGTTTCATAGTGCTTTGTTAGAGTTAGAGAAACAAAAAATTCTACAAACATATCAGTTGTAAATTTGTTTCTTAAATTTTATTGCTAGTGCAAAATTACTTTCTAGTTCTTTTTTTTTTCAATAACTAATAGTCCAAACATCTAATTCCTATTGGGTTTAAATTTTTGTAGAAAATGTTAATTATGTAATTTTTATTCTATTTCCATTTAATTTTAATTCTATTTTAATTTAATTGAATTTGATAATATATTAAAAAAATAAATTTAATAATCAATAACTCTACAATAAGTTTATTGTATTAATAAAAATACTTTCCAGATATTTTTTTTAATAACTAATATTCACTATTGACATATAAATTGACAAGCATGAAGATGATGTTGACACATATGCAGTGAAGACATGGATTGAAATAATAAAGCAGAAAAGGCATAGGTTGAAATAAAAAAAAGAAAAATAAAAACCGAAGGCATACCTAGAGCTTATTGCTGCTGGAAAGAGGAAGAATAAAGAAGAAGAGTGAAGAAGATGAAGGATCTATAAAATGTCAACTGGAGCTTGGCAGCTGAAGTTGGGTTTTAGGTTAGATCCAAGATTTTTTTTTCCTATGTAAAATAGTAGAGTTTTAATCCACAACAAATGGTATAGTTTTAATAAAAATTTTATTCGGTTTGGTTTGGATTGATTTTGATGGTTTGAACCATAAAACCATAAACCAAACCGCTGGCTCGATTTTTTAAATTTTATAAATCAAATTAAACCATATAGTTATTAAAATTGCAGTTTTTAAACAGTTTGGTTCAGTTTGGTCGATTCATGAACACCCCTAGTATTTAATATATGATTTATGGACATGAAATATTTATTATGAAAAAGTATAATTTTTATGAATAAATAGAATTTATGGAAGAGAACATTTTTTACTATAATAAAAATATTCTGTTGCAATTAGGAGACCAAGTTTTTTATTTATGAACACCGGTATGCATGAATTATGTAATGAATTAGTTATAATAACTATTTTTATCGGCCTTGGTCTATTTGGTTAAGTCAGTAGTTGTATAGAGATATAGCATGCTATAGAAATATAGTATTGTTTATATGTGGCACTCAGTGTCTTATAGGGGCTAACGAACTCCACTGACGAACCTCATTTTTTGGATATGACCATTTGTTTATCGATGGATCATATGATGTTATATGGGCTCTCAAGCCGTATGTTTATTTTGGAGTTTTATATCTGCTATTTAATTCTTCTAATCATACTAAAGGCGTAATTAGAAAAAAATATAAAATTAATTAAATAAAGAATTATGTTGCTTTTATGAACATATGTTGATTTATGTAATTTTGTGATTAAGTATGTCTAATTTAGTGATACATGATTATTGGATTTAATTAAGCACATTGACTGTGAATATTTATATTATGCGTCTGAATTATTTTATATCATGATTATGCTGTTTGATTATAACAAAATGTTGTGTATGATAATATGTGATATTATGATTGCTTATCTATATTTTCCTGCTATAAATGGGGAATAAGCACCATTAAGCTTTATGCTTAGCTCGTTGACTTGTCATGCACAGGTTACTGATTGGGGTAGATGATCCACAACGAGAATCAGACTATTCGGAAGCCTCTTATTCCATTACAGTTAGTTTTCAACAGTCTCTCTTTTATTTTAGCGTTTAGAAAAATCTAGCGGCATGTAAATATGATTAAGACACTAGAATATTTTTATTTAAGTCAAAATGTTATGAACTAAATATTTTGAATAATAGTTTTACTTTCAATCTGAATATTCCATGACATGTAATGAATATCTTAAATGCTTTCAATTAAAATAAACTAATTTATTATATGTGTTGAGTTTTTATGATATGTGTTGGATGGTGGGTTGAGAATGTGGAATTGAATTAGAAAAATAATTTGAAGATGCAGTTGAGGTGTGTATGGATCATAGAAGTGTTTTAAATGCTTTTCTGTGTTTTTAGGATGTTGAATATATAAGGAAAACTCTTGTAGTTCATTTTTTATAGGATTTCTCTTAATATTTTTCTAATTCATTTTTGTAAAACTAAATAAATGTTTTTGAATTGTTAACTATTAGGCATGCCAGTTTAATACTTGGGTGTTAAACCAAATGTGGCTCTCAAGGTCTTGTTTTATAAAATCAAATTTTGGGAGTCACATTAAGTAGTATCAGAGCATTAGGTTAATTGATTCTAGGATTTAATCTGTTTTAAGATATGATATGGGTCTAATTAATTTACATTCTCTAAGAGACTATCAAGGACTATTCCTCTGATGTTGTATCTTGTAGATCTTTATGGTTGTAGGTTTATTTGGTTAGATGTCTATGTCAGGCTCCCAAGACGCTGTGGCTGAGGAGGTGGAGATCTACGCTCCACCTATTCCTCCTATTACACATGTTGCTACTTCTCTTGTTGGTTCGATTGATCACGGTGCTCCCAGATATGGTCAAGATGCTTTCCTTAAGTAGATGGTCGACATATTGAGGCAAGTTATTAGTGCAGCGCTTGTAGCTCCTCCAGCTTATGTTTCTGCTCCGAGGCCACTAATTGAGAGGTTAAGGAAATATGGGGTTGTCGAGTTCAGAGACTAAAAATCAAATGATGCATCTACTTCAGAGTACTTATTAGAGAGTACCGAGTGGATCTTTGAGCAAATGTAGTGTATTCCCATTGATAATTTGGTGTGTGTAGTGTCCTTGCATAAAGAGGAGGCATAACAATGGTGGGATACGATTTCTCGATCTTTGGATGTCCATAAGAGGACATGGGACTTCTTTCTATTTGAGTTTAGGAAGAAGTATATTGGAGATTTATATGTGGACTAGAGGAAGATTGAGTTCATAGAGCTTCGATGGGGTAGGATGACTATTTCAGAGAATGACAACGCCTTTTTGCAAGTGCACGAAATCATAAACCAGTAATAAAGAGTGAGTAGAATATCGTCCCACAAAGATTGTATACCAAATACCAAAATTGTGTTAACCTATTATTATTTAAATGACAATAATGAGAGTATATTTGAAAATAAATGAATTAAAGTAAAATAAAGATAATGGATAAAATAATAAGTCATTCGAAAGAAATCAAGGTTTAAAAGATAATAGGGATTTTTCATTTAATTCTTTCTAGTTTATCCTATTAGTTTGATAAATAATTATCCAAAGAGAAATAACTCTAAACTCGCTAATAAGCTCTCTCAATGTTTTATTAGCTATTTTAACCCAATTCAATTACCCATCTCTCAATGGTGCAAAAATAGATTAAATCATTAAGTTCTATGATTATTTAGGAACCCACAAATTGAGTCAAAATCATCTGCCTCACATCAAGTTGTTATTCCCATGAAATTTATTACCCTATTCATGTGAAAAACTCTTCTCTTGATAATGATTAATTAAATAAACTAATCTAAAGGAGAAACTCTGCCTGGAAGCATTAAAATCAATAATAAGGTTTACTTGAATAAAGAAAATCGAACCTAATATTATAAAATGGAGTTGAAGTTAAGCTACATCGTACCCCTAATAAAGAGATTTAGATTGACATAGTAAATAAATTAAACTCAATAATATTTGTAAATAATCCCATAAAGAATAAGAAACAAAAGAATGTTTAGAAATAAAAACTAGTAACGATTGGCTGGAGCTGCTTCCTTGAATTCTCACACCAACTTGAGTACTTGAAGTCTTAAAAAGAGAGAAAACTAAGTAGAGAACAAGAGAAGCATAGATCAAAAGATCCAAAAAAGATGTATATCTACCCTGGCTAGTCTATCTCTTCAAATAGTCTCGTTAGGGAATCTCTGAGTTTGATTAGGAAAATGAATCTCTAATGAGGAAGAAATCATTTTGAGATAGGACACTATCTAGGATTTGTATTTCTTCCTATTGAGGATTCTTCTAGCGGTTTAACAAGCTTTAAACTTGATTTGTATCTCATGCAGACCCATGCAAGTGGCATAGGCTAGAGTTATCATTTTTGGCCCAATATGAAGTCAAGCAGTAAGTATGGGCATGTTAAGTAGCATTGTTTGAGCGTGCTAAGCTTTGAGTCTCCAATGTGAAGGCAGCATGGGCCGTGCTCAGGTGAGCATGCCCTAAAATTGACACTTTTCTATAGCACAGGGGTGCTTTTTGGCACGACTTGGGTTTGCCAGACTCTAAGCCTCTGCATTGTTTTCCCTTGAGTTTATCATGGGGGTGCTATACTGTATGCCCAAGGTGTACCAGACTTTGAGAGTTTTGCTTTTTTTTTTTTTACATTTTCAGCTAGTTTCCAATCAAAATCCTATAAAATTACTTAATATCAAGTGAAATGTAATTCTAGGGAGCTTGAAATAAAACACAAATAAAAGTAAGTAAAAACTAATTAAAGTAATCAAAAGATACTAAAAAATTCTAACAAAAATCATATTAAAATTACTATAAAAATAACACCTATCAGAGTATGAGCGAGATTTTTTTAGGTTCAGTAGGTATGCTAGAGAGAGGTGGTTTCCTCTAAGGAGGAGAGATGTACGAAGTTCAAGAAAGGCTTGTATGACGAGTTGAGCATGCATTTGGTAGCTCATCATCACATGAAGTTTTCTGCTCTAGTATCTGCTACACTGGAGCTTGAGGAGGGAAAGACTGACTAGCAGAATAGGACGTCTAGATCCTAGTAGTTTAAGAGACCTTAGAGTTAGTTAGGCAGTCGATTTCATAGCTAGCCGAGGGATAAGAGGCAAAGGTCAGTTCAGCCATCAAGGCATAGATCGGTCATAAGTCATGGTTGTGGTACTTCATCTTTTAGATCTACTCTACAATCAACTTCTGTAGCCAATACTAGAGGGTATGGTTAGAGTGAGTATCCTACATGTGCCCATTTTCATAAGAGACACATAGGTGACTGTCATAGAGTCATGGGTTCTTATTTCAAATATGGTTCTATGGATCATATATATAGAGATTGTTCGGTGGTTTTTGCTACCATAGTTCAGCCTCGATTAGAGAGGTCTACTCTAGGTGTATTTAGTGGCTGAGGTAGAGATCATACAAACTTAGTGAGTACAGTTGGGTAGAGATCAACATTGGAGATAATTAGCAGACCTGATAGGACAACCGTTAGGACTTATGTAGTTAGAGCTCATAAGTAGAAGGGTGCTTCAGACATCATTGTAGGTACATTTTCTATCTTTTGACTTGATGTACATGCGTTTATAGATTTGGGTTTCACTCAATCATATAAATGCATCCCTGTGGGTACTAAGAGTGGGATTAAGGCTGATACGTTATAAATGATATTAAGGCTGTACATGATATTAAGGTGACTAATCCTTAAGAACATATTGTGATTATGAGTAAGGTGTTTAGAGACTATCTATTGCTATTGATGGCTACATTTTTCCTAGAGATTTGATTGACTTGTCCTTTAGAGAGTTTGATGTGATGTTGGGCATAGATTGGTTATATAGACATTAGGTCATGGTTGATTGCAGGCTTAAGAGAATCACCTTTAAGACCACTAATGATATTGAGGTAGTGGTTGAGGATGAGAGATCGGATTATCTCTCTAATATCATTTCACTTGTTAAGCCTATGTGCCCGATTTAGAAGGGTTGAAGTGCTTTCATTGCTTGTGTGCATGAGCCTATGCATGAGGAGCCTAGTTTGAGTGACATACCCACTATCTGTGATATCCTAATGAGATTCCTGGGTTGCCACCGGATTGTGAGGTTGAGTTTGGCATTGATGTGATTTGGGTTTTGCTCCAATTTCTATTACTCCTTATAGGATGGCTCCTATTGAGTTGAAGGAATTGAAAGTTCAACTTCAATAGTTGCTTGATAAGGGTTTCATCTGCCTTACTGTTTCTCCTTAGGGTGCTCTAGTTCTGATTTTTAAGAAGAATGATGGTTTCATGAGATTGTGCATTGATTATGGACAATTGAACAAATTGATGATTAAGAGCAGATATTCGTTGCCTCATATTAATGACCTGTTTGACCAGTGGATACAGTTGGATAGATAATCGTTTCCTCAAGTAACTCCAATGCAGACTCCACTAAACGACTAGGATGTTTTTTTATTCCTTTGCCACATCTCCCTCCACTCATCTCCTTCCTCTTCCTTCTTCTTCTTCCTTAACTCATCTAATAAACACCTAAGAACCCTAATGGCTGAAACTTCCAAGGCCTAAAACACCACGTAAATTTCATCCCCTCCATCAAAAAACAATATGTCATTCCTCTCTTTAAGATTTTTAAGATGGTATATTTTGTCTCAAGAAAAACTAAGCTTTCAAGATGAAAATCAATCTTTTATATTACTACTTCTTTTCCCTCTATTTCCTCTATTTTTATTTTTTTTAACTAAGGGTTACATTCATTATATATTATGCTAATGCATTCAAAATTCATGTTCATGCTTATATTTAAAAGTATGTTTATTTTTCATTGATTTAGGAGGTGAATATTCTAAATCAAAAGGAAAGGAGGTGGAGGAGAGTTAGTAAGTTTCAAGGGTAGTCCTTTAATCTCATTTTAGATATAATTAGGATGTTTATACATGGCTTCTTGATATTTGTGTGTGTGAACGTGTTTTTCTCCCATTAAATGCAATGATATTTGTATAAGCTTTAATCTTTACGCCTTAAATGCTTTGTTTGATGTTTTATTCAAGTATTTTAAACTAGGAAATAATATATAACTATTGTCCCTTTAAAATAAATGCTTAAAAATTGTGTTTTGATGATATATTTCTTGAATATAAGTGCTAAAGATGCTATGTATGCAATTTGATGTTATTTGGTGATGATTTAGGCCATTTTTCATGTTTGGAAGAAACTCTATGGTTTTTATGATTTTAAATTTTGTTTGTCAAATTAAATATTTAATCTTGATTATATGATGTTTAATGATAATTGATGAAAAAATGTTTTGATTTAATTAAGTACTATAATTATAAATTGAACTGTGTGAGATATAAATATTTTACTAAATTAAAATGGTAGTGATTACAAATTAATTCAATAACGAAAAAAGAAAAAAAAATATATTATTAAGAATAAAACTCTTTTAAGAACTAACATACAACATGAAATAAATTATACTTCAAAAATTACCGATTTGAATTTTAAAAATCTATCCTAAAAATGCTATAATTTAATAAAGTTTGATGTTCATGGATAAAAATAAAAATAAAGCCAAGTCAATAAATAAAAATAACAAAGAGAATTATGCTAGGATAAAAAATTGATCAGTTAATGAGTTTATTCAATCATTTTATTTCTCTATTATTTTAAGTTTAAAATTTAAAATAAATAAATAAGTTAATTAAATAATAAAAAATTATATAAAAGAAATATTATATCTTCTCCATATAAATTCTCAATTTTCTCTACTACCATACAGAAACAAAAAGAATATATATTTCTTTTCCTATCACTTTCTCCTAAATAAAATAATATATATATATATATATATATATATATATATATATATATATATATATATGTATAAGATTATACTTTTTTTATCTCCCTCCTAAGTAAAATTATTTTAAATTGTAATCAAAATAATCTCAAATATTTGAAAATAAAAAATAAAAAATTTTAAATCTCTCATTATCATATCACCAAACCTACCATCGAATCACTTCCAAAGCGAAATACCAATCTCAGGAGGATTATCCAGTGCCTGGGTGGAATGATTAGTTTATATTTTGATTGAGAGTTTACAAGCTTAGATGAAATCACAATGTCAGATACCATTGACCAACCTTTAAAACCCCTCTCAATCATTATACGACATATTATGGCCCACAACCATCTAGACATGTAGACTCAGTTCCTTTAGTATTCTACCCTACTTATTTAACACACTAATAGATCCAGCCACACAAATACTCCATTTTAGAGATTCACCAAGCCTAACCATCAAAGATACATAGACACTCCATTTTAGATATCACCAAGCCCAACCACTAGACATACACATACATATACAAACATTCCATTTCAAAGATTCACCAAGCACAACCATTTGACATAGCTGAACAACTTGAAATTAATCTCCAAATAGTAAACTACCAAAATATCATTCCCAGGCTAAATCTACAATGTTCCAATAGAGAGGCGTCCATCTCCTCCTCCTTCTCCTGCCTTTTCTGCAATGGCCACTAACATATATGCTTAACTCAATATTTTGATGAAAGATTTTGAGATTGATAAAAAATATTTGCATAGTGATTTTTATTCACTTCAAAATGAATCAAACACTACAAAATTTAGGCGATTACCGACGGACATTTTTGTCAGTAAAATGGATAATTTGGTCAGTAATTTAAATTACCGACGAAATGTTGACGCAAAGATATCATCAGTAAAAGCCTTTTCAATAAAAAATTAGCTACTAAAAAAATATCCATCGGTAATTTAGCCACGACAATTGGTCGGTAATTTATTTCACGGTCGTTGGTAATTTGGTGGTTAAGTCCTTTTATATTTTGGTGGGTAAATGGTTGGCAAATATTTTGGTCGATAATGGTCAGTATTCCGTCGGTAAATTGGTTGGAAAATGGTCGGTATTTTATCCCTAATATATTTAATTATTATTTTTAAAATTATATTTTCATCGGTAAATTGTGCGTAATTCGTTAGTAAAATTTGCTGAAAGTCAATTTTTTTCATTTTTAAGAATAAACAACCTGTTTTGAATAACTTGTAAAAAATACATTCATATTGTAGATAAGTAAATGTGTGAAGAAGCTAATGTTTACATAATATTAACATAAACAAACGTGAGTCATAACATTAAACATAAACAAATATAAGTCTCAAACATATAAAAGTACTATTATGTTTAATATTATGTTTTGTTTAGAGAAAGAAAAATATTATGTTTTACTGTAGCCTAAAATAAAGATCTAAGGATCCGGTGACTAATTTCTAATCGGTGGATCATCAGATAGGCGTTGTGAACACTCAATTTTTTCAGGCTCAAAAGCCTATTTTTCCGGACTGCAAACAGCCCGGCCGGACCAAAGGCCATTTTGGAAGTTCATCAGAAATATGCCAATATGGTACTTGAAACGTCCGGAAAATTACGAGGAT
>CANUEP010060364.1:0-14512 GCA_947857235.1 Jatropha podagrica | reverse complement strand
ATCTCTATATGGTTTAAAGCAATCTCCTAGGGCATGGTTTGGAAGATTCAGTGTTGTTGTGAAACAATTTGGGATGAACCGGAGTGAAGCTGATCATTTAGTATTTTATAGACATGGAGATGGAGATCATAGCAAGTGTATTTACCTAGTGGTCTATGTTGATGACAAAGTGATAACAGGTAATGATTATCAAGGGATTTCTCAGCTCAAATAGCGTTTGTTTAGCCACTTTTAGACTAAAAATTTAGGAAATCTTAAGTATTTCTTGGGGATCGAAGTAGCTCAATCTAAGACATGTATATGCATCTCTCAAAGGAAATATGCGCTAGATATGGTAGAAGAAACTGGCATGCTAAATTGTAAACATGTGGATACTCCTATGGACCCAAATGTTAGACTTATTTCCGGACATGGGGGCTTATTAGAAGATCCTGGTAGATATCGCAGATTGGTTGGTAAGCTAAACTATTTTACAATCACACGACCTGACGTATCTTTTGCAGTAAGCGTGGTTAGCCAATTTCTTCAATCTCCATGTGATAGCCATTGGGATGCAGTGATTTGTATTCTGAGATATATTAAGGGAACTCCTGGGCAAAGCTTGTTGTATGAAGATAGGGGTCACTCACAAATTGTTGGATATTTTGATACAGACTGGGCAGGTTCTCCCTCTGATCGGCGGTCTACTTCAGGATACTATATTCTGATTGGAGGAAATTTGATATCTTGGGAGAGTAAAAAACAAACTGTTGTAGCTAGATCAAGTGCACTGAACCATGGCATTAGCTACGTGTGAACTTATTTGGCTAAAACAACTTCTTCAAGAGTTGAAATATGGAGAAATTAAAAAGATGAAGTTAATCTGTGATAATCAAGCAGCACTTCACATTATTTCTAATCCAGTGTTTCACGAAAGGACAAAACATATAGAGATAGATTGCCATTTCATTAGACAGAAGATTGAATCAGGATGTATTTCTACCTTTTTTGTTAGTTCGAACGATCAGTTAGCAGATATCCTTATAAAATCTCTTAGAGGTTCTCGTATTGAACACATTTGTAACAAGTTAGGAGCATATGACATGTATGCTCCAGCTTTAGGGGGAGTGTTAGAATATTGTAATTATTGGGGTAGATTGTGCATATATTAGAATGATATTAAGAGATTATTATGAGATAATCTTGTAATTATTGGGGTAGATTGTGCATATATTAGAAGGATACTAAGAGATTATTAGGAGATATTAGGAGATTATTTTCTTTTTTTGAACTATTTTCTGTGTATTATATATACCTTAAATCGTATATGAAAATTTATCAAGCCAATTGCTTGTTTCAAAACTTTTTCTTCTCTCTTTTACACCTATTAACATCCATGGTACTATTCCCAGCAGCCCAACAACTGCTAAGTTGTCTCTCCTTTTTTCTGATCATTTTTCCTCTAATCACACTTGGCAAACAAAGCATTGACCTCAGGCTTAAGCTGCTGACTTGAAAACCCTTATTCTTTGCTTTCAATCCTTGCTCTTCTTTGTGATTAAATCCCAACATAAATCATATACCTAATTGATATCTGTATCCTAATCCTATTTATTGCTTAATTTTTATTCCTCCTTATTCAAGTTTTGCCTATCATAAGAGCAAGTTTGCAAATTATCTATTTTCCTGCATGATTGGTTTACAGCTAGCAGATGCGAGAGATGTAATGGCAGCAATTAAGAATCTTGAAGGAGCTCGACTTCCAGTATTAACTCCTAATCTGAAAGTAAGCAGCTGCAATTAGAAATTGATGCAATCATACGCATACGCAGCATAAAAGTTAATGAAGGATTTACTGATATTTCATGTTTTTCTCTTCCAGGGTTTTGAAGCTGCTGTTGCAGCTGGAGCTAAAGAAGTTGCCGTATTTGCGTCAGCTTCAGAATCTTTTTCAAAGTCGAATATCAATTGCAGCATTGGAGATAGTTTGGTTCGTTATAACGATGTTTCCCTTGCTGCCAAAAAGCTCTCGATTCCTGTTCGTGGGTATACCTTTTTTCCCTGGTCCTGGAAACCACAAATATTTGCATTGAGTTCTAAAATTGAAATAGTTCCAGCGGAGTCTATCTTAGTGTGATTCTCCTGAAATTCCTTTTATTGTTTAACATTTGATTAAGGACAATCTTAAAGAAGATATCATAACTTTAGAAGAGAGGTTTTCTTAAATAATGGCACATTATGATATATTGCATTCAAAATGGTGAGTTTCTAGGACTTCTCCATGTACATGATGGATATTTCTTTCTGGTTTTGCCATAAAACCTTGCTGAATTTTCTTCTTGAAATTTTAATTTGATGCATGGTTCGTATAGAATACATAAGTATTATGTGACAAATCTGAGAAATTTCAGACACAAGGCTGAATTGTTTTGATTGCAATTTATTTATTGATTATTTTTCTTCATGAAAATTGAAGAACTAGATTAACCAATACCTTTTGTTTTTTTTATCTTATTATTAGATATATATCATGTGTTGTGGGGTGTCCTGTTGAAGGAATGGTATCTCCATCAAATGTTGCATATGTGGCTAAACGACTTTATGAAATGGGTTGCTCTGAAATTTCCCTGGGTGATACAATTGGTGTCGGTACTCCTGGTAATGCCTGAACCTACCTTCGGCTAATACTATTGGTGTTCATTCTCTTGTGCAGTAGTTAGCAGCAGCACTGGCATGTATCTTAGTGTTTTCAAATACATGTCCTAGGTGCAAGGTTCAAACTTCAAAGCATCAATGGGGGGAGAGAGAGAGAGTTAATAGGGACTGTTATTTTATTTTTCTGCTTTATTTATCTCCTTTATCCTTTATTCCTCCCATCTTTCCTTTTATTCACATTTTTCTTTTGTTAAAACAATTTCTAAACGCACCCCTTTCTCTCACCCTCTTATTTCAGTTTATGTTATGTTTCCAATGACTATTTTTTGTTTAGTAGCTATATGTAACAATATTAGGAGCTAAAAAAAAAAAAGTTTTAAATAACCTGTTTACACTGCGATACATCTATTTTTGGCAACTCCCTTTACTCTCCAAAATAGAATTGGACCAATTGCTATTATGATCAAAATAAAATATAAATTTAAAACTCGAATTTTGAAATGTTACTCTAAATTTAGTACACCCATGTTATTGGCTTGTAAATCTTACAATTTATAGTAGTTTATAACAAAGAATAGCCAAACAACTGAGACAGACCAACCTGATACCTTATCATGCACATAGATTTTGTGGTACCCCTTATACTTGGGAAAATAAGGTATTTTATTATTAAGATAGTAAAATTTCAAAATAAGTTCTATTGAGTTGAAACCAAATTTTCGTACTCTTTGGCATGTGAGAATAATGCTTTTCAATGGGAAGTAAAATAAAAAATCAAGGAAAACAGAAGTTTTGTATTTGGTCCTTCAAATACTAGTAGCAAATTGCATGCTATTAGTTACCTCCCCTAATATGCCTAAGAATCCAAAATCACTATTGTCATTTCCTCCAAACCATGTTTTGCAATTTCATTTTACAATTTCATCTCCAAGTTCTGGATTCATTTTGGTCATAGGAGTTTTTGATTAGTTCATTATTGGTGAGTAATGTAATGTTCCACACAAAGTTGTATTTCAGGCTGTTTAGATTATCTTAAAAGTGCTATTACTGAGAGATGGGAACTTTGTAAAGTGTTTTTAATGAGCTGCTCTCAACATCATTGCTTGGCAAACTTCTCTTGCTTTGACCGTAGGACCTTATTACTATGGCACTCCCATAACACCATGTGGATTCTTTGTGCTCAACCTGAGCAAGAGCTTCTTACCCCAAAAAAAGAAAATGATTACAATTAACTACTTCAATTTTTAGTTGTTTCACTGTTATTTTGGTTTTATTTCTTTATTCCAGGTACTGTCATTCCAATGCTTGAAGCTGTGCTCGATGTTGTCCCTGTCGATAAGCTTGCTGTCCACTTTCATGACACTTATGGCCAAGCTCTGTCAAATATTCTCGCGTCACTCCAAGTAAGCAGTTTATCTTCATGTTTTTTACTTGCAAACAATTCTTGGCATATTCCTGATACTGGTGTTTTCATGTTCAAAGAAGATTAGTTTTTCAAATAATAATACTTACTCTGTTTTCATTATATGGAGAAAGTTTCTAATTATGGTGTTTTTATGGGCTAAATGATGCAGAACCCCAAGAATAGCGTTTTGACACCTCAAATCAAATTTGATATATAAACCCTAAATCCAAATTAGGAATTTCTTGTTGGATGGAATTGCGGATCTTGACCCAAAACTCAACTAGAAGTATGAACTAAAGATATCAAGGTGAAAGGATAAACGCCACAAAGATTAATTATCTTTGATAAGTTCAAAAATAAGTTCAATGAAAAACAAAAGAGGATTCGCTTCTCTTGAAATAAAACGCATAAACTGAAAAAAAAAATGTGTCTACTATGTTTGATAGCTTAGTATTTATATGTAGGAAACCCTAAAACTAATTAAAACATCAAGTCCATTTGAAATAGGCCCAATTATACAAAGTGAAACATAAGCTAAATATAAGGCCTAAGGTCCACATATTTGGATCATGTGAACCAGCCTTAGATCTTCTTGCAAGCCTATCTCTTTATTTGGTGCTTTATCATTAAGCCCATGTATCTTCTTGACTGATCCATCAAGTGCTTCCTTGCTTCCTTGACTTTTTTTAGTTCTTGCCCTTGTAATAGGTCCATTTGGGAGTAGAAGAATATCCTCTTGTGCAATTAGGGTTTGTGTTTGTATCACTAAACCTACGAAAATACCATGAGCTTGCAATAACACTATAAATTGACTTTCATTTCCCTGGCACCCCAACTTAGAAACTTAAAAATAGTCACCCTAAATTCAAAATCAGCTAGGGTTTACTATAAAATAATATAAAAATGGTTGCCATCAAACTGGCTAGAATTAACTTAGCCCAAGACCCTAAACGCACCATTTGGACCTCCACCAAAATGCTGATGAAAAAACAAGCTAATGACTTTTTACATAGAACCATCTAATAGAAATTTGCAATACGCAAAGAGACCCTTCAATTACATACGTAATCCATCTTTACCCATCTAAAATCTCTTGATTGAAGTGTTCGCAAAGAAATGTCACTATAGAAAATCTCTTTTGCTCGTAAATTGAGAGAAAATGGGCTATGGCTTGATAATTTCGCTTACCCATTTGTTTTTAAGGCAATTGAGTTTTTAGGAGAGGTTTTAGAGGGTGAAAAGATGCGTGGATTAGTGGTAAAAACTGGGTTGGAGCTTGATACATATGTATGCAACTTGCTCGTTGGAACGTATGCTCAATTTGGTCTAGTTGATGCTATGAAGAAGCTGTTTGACGAAATTTTTGATAGAGATGTCATTTCTTGGAATGTGATGATTTTTGGATATATCAAATGTAGAAGGTTTGAGGATGTATAAATGTTTTTTGTCGTATGCGAGAAAGAAGGGGATCGATGGAGATGGGAAAGAGAAATTAGGGATTTTGGTTTTCTGAAGGCTAAAACTAAGGGTGCCCATGGTTTCGGAACCTTTGGTTTCGATCTCAAATAGTGTGGAACCAGAATCGTATCGGAAACTGACAGTTTCGATTTTAGTTTCTTAACAGTTCTAAAATCGACGGTTCCGGATGATTCTCTGACTTATTTTTCGTGCGGTTCGCATAATCTCAAAATAAAAAAAAAAATCTAACTTACACAAGTACTCTTAACATGACTAGACAATATAGCCGTTTATAGTTGTTAGGATAGATAATTTGGAGATTTTGATAAAAAATTTTGAAAAAATAAAAAAAATTTTGGAACCGCTGGATCTAATTGGTTGTTAAAACCTTCGGTTCCAATTGATTCTCGAATCTGCTAGTTCAGAATTCTAAAAAAAGAAAAATTAGAATCTGAACCAACTGTAACCTCTCGGTTATGGTTCCAATTTTGGCTGGTTTTGGTTCCGATTTCGGTTCCAACCGATTTCGAACTGATGTTTCTAGTTTCAAAAATTGGAATTTAGCCACCCCTAGCAAAAACTATGCGTTTTTTTAATTTTTAGGCAGGTCTGGGATTACGTTAACCTAAGTTGGTTTGATAAGACCCATTTTCATATTATGTTTTTGCAAACCATTGTTGATGTTAAATTTAGGTTGACTATTTTTAAGTTTCTAGATTGGAGTGCTAGTAGGATGAAGGTCAATTTGGAGTTATTGTAACATGTCGCAAAGGTCGGGGTATTTTTATAGGTTTAACGTTTTTATATGGATAAATTTACTTGATTTTGAAACTTCGAGAAAAATGCCAAAAGAAAATGACTATAATGCCCTTAACCTAGTTATATTATTTGCATTAATTTTGTTAGAAAAATGAGATAATGGCAGACAAAACATTGGTCATGTATTTAATGTCCTCATGTTTCCCAAAGTAGAATTGAAGGTGTATTCTCCTTTATTCAATGCAATATGCGCTCTACTTTCAATTATGAAGCACATATTTGTTCATGTTTTCACGCAGTTATTTAGTATAAGAGAGTTAATGATTTATGCGCTTGAATCATATGGGTACGAATTTGGATAAAATTTTATATACAGATGTATAATAGGGTCAGAAAATTATTTAGAAACAAAGCAGTTTCAACAGGTTTACCCAATTTTTTTGCATTTAGATCTTATCAGTATATGCACAAAATTTATTTATGTGGTGGACATATTGAAGAAGTTCAAGAGACTGTTTCATGAATAAAAAATTTTGGCTGAACAATTTTTTTCATTTTTGTGCCCATATTTTTCTGAATGCACAACACTTAATGTCAAGAGGGAAGTTAAAAATTTGAAACGAATTTCAATCTTAGGGAAGTTTGAATTTTATTGATTGTAACGCAATTAGCTCAACCATTTCTCTTCAATTTGCCAATAAAAACATGCATTAAATGCGCCCTTGGGAGAAGGAAAAAGTGAGTTGGCTGGCATTAAAAATAAGATAAAATTCAATGGTGTTCCAGGGGCAAATTGGGAAGAAAATGGACAAAATACTCAGTTGAACTACCTCATTTATCCTTCTGCAAATTCTGTTATCCCTTTATAAAGAGAACAAAAGGAGTAATTATAATAATAATAATAATAATAATAATAATAATAATAATAATAAGTCATGCATAGCTGTTTCTGTTTAAGCTGCCAAATGAATGTTCAGAAGCGCTATTATTCAGATGCTTTGCCCGTCTGCTTTTTCTTTTCTTTTTTTTTTTTCCCTCTTTTCTGCTGAGATTTTGAGCTTGGTTATTACTGGTTATAATTTAGATACTATAGCTGTTCACCTATGTGCTATTTATCAAGATGCTTCACTTGTATATGATTTCGTCTTTTTATTTGCAACAATAATAACAAATAACTCCTTACAAATGAATACCAAAGCTGATATAATATAAATTTCTGCTTTTGCTGATTAAACAAGCTATAAACACAATAGCAAGCTCTTTGAACTGTGAGAACTCATAAAAGCTCTCAGATCGGATAGTCTTGTACATATTCTTTTTGCAGATGGGGATCAACACTGTTGATTCATCGGTCTCTGGTCTGGGGGGTTGCCCATATGCTAAGGGGGCTTCTGGTAATGTTGCTACTGAAGATGTAATTTACATGCTCAATGGCCTTGGAGTTAAGACCAATGTAGATCTCCAAAAGGTCATGTTGGCAGGGAATTACATCTGCAAGCATCTGGGACGCTCATCTGGCTCAAAGACAGCTATTGCCTTGAGCAGAATCACAGCTCATGCGTCTAAACTTTAATGTATACAGAAACGCGCTTTCAGTTTCCATCGAGATGCATGTGAAAATGTGCTGATTTCATAATAAAGTATAATCACAGGTATTTATCATTCTGTAATTTTAAATCCTCTATGCTCTTGTTTATATTTTATATTTATTTTTCACATCTTCAGCTTTTTGCATGCATGTGAAATTAATTTCCCTTCCTATTATGCGTGGCCTTTGCTGGTAGATGATGTAGATAGTCAATGACAGTCGGCTGAACATATTCTGAAACTAATGACAGGTGAACTTCTGAAGTGGATACATTACTTCTGCGGTATCACTTTGTAAGAAACATTTGCTATAATCTTTGTTATGGTGCTGCACATTCTGGGAAGAATGGAGCCGTTGGGTGTTTTATGAAACTATTATTCTTCCAATATGAATAATGCTATATCTTTCGATTCTTAGGCTGTGTTGTATGAAGCAAAAAAGATAACACAGTACTTCAAAACCTTGGAGGAAGTTTGTTAGTAATGAAAATGTTGGCCCTCAGGTAGGGTCTCTCCAAATGTGCAATAGAAGCAATTTCTTTTGCAGGAATGCGAGATAATTTACTTGGCTTTTTTTTATTATTTTTTTTCTTAAAAAAAATAATGGAAGTCCTTTTTTTGTTTAGAAATACAATATATCGATAATAATATCAAGCATTACAAATATTCATATAGATTAAACATAAAAATTTAGTATCATACTTGTTAGAGTTTGTTAATCTTTTTACAAATTAAAAGAATTTCTTTATATTTTTTGAATAAAAGAATTGAAAGTGAACGATATGATATGGTAGCAATTAATCCTTTAATTAATTTGAGCGATAAAATAATTTTTCTGAATTTTCTATATATAAATTGTTTTTTAAGAACTTGCAACATGAAATGCAGAGATTAGTTTTGACCATTATGCCTTAATAATATCTAGGAAGGAACAAGAAATACCATAAGGAAATGTTAAGATAAAGCAACGACAAAAAAGATAGACATGACAAAACAAATAGTACGGAAATTAAAATTAGAATTAGATGACTAATGGAAATTGAAACTATTATTATTTAAAACTAGTCAAACTTACGCGACGCATGAATTGTGTACTTTTATATACTTTTTAATCAATTTGAATAGAGTAATTTTTTTCAAAAAATTATTGCAATTTATATTTGTATTGATTTATTTTTACAATAAGTTATTGTAACTCAATTATATAATTATTTATTTTTCCTTTTGAAATTCTTGTATATTCAATTAAGATATTTATTAATTTTATTAACTTTTTATAATTAAAGAATTAAATGAGATATAAGAAGATTTAATTGTAATGGAATAAAATTTTAATGAATATAAATTATATTTTAATCCATTAACTACCTACGTTACTGTAACTCCATTATTTAATGTTTGTTAATTATAATTCCATTAGATTTCCTTAGTTTATAACTAAATTATTTAATAAAAAATTTACAATTTATTAAATTTTAACGATTCCATTAGGTTGTGTAGCTCCATTATTTAATATAAAAAACTTAATATATATTAAATGCAAAAAAAAATTAATTAAAATAAAATAAAAAAAACCTAAAAGGCCACCAATAAGGATGTTGGTGTAGAAGCTCAATTTTTATCCCAAAAATAGACTTGATGATAGTAGCTTCTACTGTTAAGAACAGGTCGAATCATCCAAGGAACTTGATCTCGAAGCAATGATCCGAGAGTAATAAATGTAACCCTTAGCACTTTTTCCATATTTTTGACAAAATGGGGCCCATAAGCGCATCTCGAGTTCACCCGGGATGCGCCTTGGTGTCTTACGGCACTCTGTGCATCACCCGAACCAATTTCATGAAAATCAGGTCGGTCCATTATAGGGCCCACAGTGTCCTAGTGGGGCACACTAGTGATCCTTAAGGAGCCCATCAGTAGTAATGACATTTCTCATGGTAGAACAAGTTCAGAACGTCCAACTGATTCGATTCGTGAACTAATCATCCTACGGTAAGAAATCGGACCCATAAGCGTATCTCGGGTTCACCCGGGATGCGCCTTGCTGTCCTACGGCACTCTGTGCATCACTCGGACCAATTTCATGAAAATCAGGTCGGTCCATTGTAGGGCCCACAATGTCCTAGTGGGGCCCATTAGTGATCCTTAAGGAGCCCATTAGTAGTAATGACATTTCTCATGGTAGAACGAGTTTAGAACGTCCAACTGATTCGATTCGTGAACTAATCATCCTATGGTAAGAAATCGGACCCATAAGCGTATCTCGGGTTCACCCGGGATGCGCCTTGCTGTCCTACGGCACTCTGTGCATCACTCGGACCAATTTCACGAAAATCAGGTCGGTCCATTGTAGGGCCCACAGTGTCCTAGTGGGGCCCATTAGTGATCCTTAAGGAGCCCATCAGTAGTAATGACATTTCTCATGGTAGAACGAGTTTAGAACGTCCAACTGATTCGATTCGTGAACTAATCATCCTACGGTAAGAAATCGGATCCATTGGGTTGTTTTCACATTTTCAGGGTTCGTGCTGAAATAGGATCCGAGAACGAGTCCTGGGTGCACACGAGATGAATATTCATTATTTACGTCGATGCATGTATAATTTGAAATGATTTCGTGAAAAATCAAAAACTGAATCATTTGTGGGCCATAAATAGGACCCATCAGTGGGGCCCACATTCCACATGGGTAATGAATAGTGCTGTTTTTTACCATTTGCCTATAAATACCATATTCACTCTAGGGGTAGGGGGTTAGCATTTTTTTTGTTGGGCAATTGTGAATTGAGAGAAAACTAAGAACAAAAACACAAACAACAAAATCAAACACAAAAATCAAATCCAAAACACAATCTAAACTCAATTTCTTCACAAAAATCTTAAGAGTTTTCTTAGATTGATTGTGTGAGAGAGTATTTCTAAGATAGTCAGTGAGTTTTACACACAAACACTTCCATAAATGAAATCAGCACACAAACTTAGATCATCTTCAAAGATAAAGTGTTTTGAGGGGTTCTTCATCAATCTTTAAGCAAACAATCGATTTTCCTTATAAACAATGTAACTACGAATCTAAACTTCATCTCTTGTGTATTTTCATTTAATTTTATTGTTAAATTATAAAAAATTGGGTCATTTGCGAGAGGAACCCGCAAAAATCCAATTTTGCAAAAATCTACAGATTTCTGGGGTGATCTGGCTCAGGGAATTTGAATCTGGTGTGCGCCAAAAGCAAGTGGCTCACGCTAGTTGCATCTAGCTTCGCCACTTGAGGTTAGAAATCTATAGATTTTTTATTTTCTGACGTTTATGATCTCCAATTACCATGGTATGGGACAAAAGTCACTTTTAGTGGTGTTAGGACATTAACTCAATAGCCAAATAACTTAAAAAAAAAATATCAAATCGTGCCTAGATTCTGAGATCAAAGTGGGTTAAGGCCTAAGGGTCGAAAATCCATATTTGATCCGGATGAGTACGTTAATGATTTTAATCTTGTTTCTTGCAATGATTTGTGAATTTTATTCATCTAACAAGATGAACATTGTGATCATGAGCTTGAAACAATATTAAAATTGTTATAATCCAGTTTTGTAGAAATCTACAATTTTCTGGGGCGATCTGGCGCAGGAATATTGAATCTAGCGTACGCTAGAAGCAAGTGGCTCACGCTAGTTGCATCTGGATCACGCCACTTGAGCCTAGAAATTTGCAGATTTTTTATTTTCTAACATTTTTAGGTTTTCTGACGTTTATGAACTCCAATTGCCTTGTTATGGGATGAAAGTCACTTCCAGTGATGTGAGGACATTAACTTAGAAACCAAATAACTTAAAAAAATATCAAATCGTGTCTAGATTCTGAGATCAAAGTGGGTTAAGACGTAAGGGTCAAAAATTCATGTTTGATCCGGATGAGTACGTTAATGATTTTAATCTTGTTTCTTGTAATGATTTGTGAATTTTGTTCATTTAATAAGATGAACATTGTGATCATGAGCTTGAAACAATATTAAAATTGTTATATTTTATTTTTTACAAGCTTTGGTTTATGCAAATTAAATTATTATTCTAATAATATAAATTATATGTTATTAATCTAACTTATTAACATTTCAAATATTTCTGACATTAATTAATATTCTGCCATTTATTGTTTATTATCTATTTTGAGTAATTTATTTTATTATTGGACTAATATTTGTGTTTTGATGATTTTAGATCAATAGTTGCATAAATCATGTTGTTTGAATGTTTGAATGTGATATAATTGTTGTTGTTGCTTGTTTAGTATTATGAGTTTAATGATATTTTTGTCCACTTGGTTTGTAATAATTTTTTTTTATTGATTTGTATTAATTAAATGAGAAAGGGGAATATTTAAGGGAATTAAAGGGTAGAATATATTTTAGGAGGATTGTAATTCTTTTCTCCTTCCATTCTGATGATTGTTTAATTTTTTTTGTCGAATGGATGTTTAGCTGATAATAATTTATATGATTGACATTGTTTTCAAAATTGCATAAAATGTTTTACATAATTTAATTTAATACTGCAATTAATAAATAAACGAATATATGGACAACAAAAAAGGCCAGTTTAGACCTGGCAGAATGGGCGCCTAACACCTTCCCGTATTCATACCCAACTTCCAAACTCACGCTGGTTAAAACTGGATTAATTAGTTTCAAAAAATTAATTAATCCGAGAAATTTTTTCCTAATTTAGTAAAATAGAGTGGCGACTCTAAACATTTTCAAAACCTTACCAAAGTGAGGAAACATTCTTCTGAGGATTAAGATGGGATTGGATAAAATAATTTATGAAATAAAATAAATCAAGCCAATTTGATTTAGTTTACTCAAGAAACTCTTGAGAAAACTATGAGACGCTACGCGGAAGCCTCGTTGTCCTCAGTTGGTTAAGGTGGTAAGCCATCTTAATCCCTGTGAGAGTGAGAACATAAATTCGGTTCCTGAGAAATGTACTTACTGGTCCTAGAAAGATTAAACCCTTTGATTATATAAAAAAGTCATGTCATCATTTCATACTGTAATATGTTGTCGTATCATCATTTCATACTCTAATATTTGGCCAAATACGTAATTTGACCCTTGTACTTTTACAAAAAAAGTCTTCTAACCACTTAAACTTTAAAAGTAACCTACTGGACCCCTTACACTTATTTTTTTAAAATTTTTGGACACCTTGCCACGTTAGAAATTGGGAATTGTTATACACTTGCTAAGTGAGCGAGTGAGGTCTAAGAAGAGTATCTTATTTGATAGATTTTACACGCCATGTCATCAATCTTGGACAACTAATAATTAAGTAATTCAATAATAAAATAAAATTAGGTCAAAATATTTTCCTTTCGAAATCAACAACCAGAAGCTCTCTCCCCCTCAACCTCTCTCTTAATCTCTTAGTCCTCTCGATCCCTCTCTTAGCTAAAGCCAACCCATCATTTGTCCAGCAATGGACATACCCATTGATTACATAATCCCCAATTGCTCTTGTGGTGTCACAGCTGTGATGAAGGTCTCATGGACTAAGGTGAATCTTGGCAGACGGTTTTTTAGGTGCAGGATATTCAGGGTGATTTGATTGTTTTATTTATTATTTTTTGTATAATTATTTATGTAATGAAAATTATGGAGACACAAATATGAGGATTGTTTATTTCTGTATAAAGGGAGGGGGCATGCAATTTTTTCCAGTGGGTCGATCCATCGATGCCAGAGCATGTGCAAAATGTCATATTAAGTCTGTTGAGAAGGATAAGGGATTTTGATGAAGAGAAGAAGAGTTACAAAGCAAAAATGTTGAAGGTCATTTTTGGGATGGTGCCTGTGTTTTTTTCCCTCTGTTTTAGCCAAACGTATAACTTAACCACAAGTAGTTCATGTGCTGGGAAGAATTGAATATGTTAGGGCAGTATGTTGGGTGGTGTTGTTGTTTATTGTTATTGTATATAGTTTGAATGTGTCTTGAATGTATTGTGATTTCAAGTTATTTTGTACTGAATATGCAGTAATGAAAATGAAGACCCTATTTTGAGAAAATGTATTAAAGTTCTTTTTAATTTTTTGTATCTATTAGTCTTGAAGTTTTACATGAATTCCTGTTAAAATGATAAATAGCTAAAGAATAAAAGGATTGGCAAAAAAAAAATTCCCTAACTTACAGAAAGTAATGTAGAAACATTTGTAATAAATAGTCAAAATTAGTACTTGACATTAAATATGAAACAAGCCATTATAATAAGGCCATACCAATAATCCAAAAACAAAATTCAGTAGAGTTGCTGATCTAGGTTACATCACAATTGATTAAACCTAACAAAAAGACAGCCAATGTAACACCCACCAGCCAATCCCGAAGAACCAGACGACGGATGTCACATTCGGTGCCGGAGCACCGTCTTATCTCACTTATTAAAGCTAGATCCCAAATTAGAAGTGGTTAAATTTCCATAAGGTGGCAAGTAATTTACATTTTGTTTTGTGTTCTTTTTTTTTTTTATATATATATATAGAAATAATGTTAAAGAAATTCCTACGAAAATTTCGCAAGAGTTTCCACTAAAAATTAACTTGCCACACAAAGGAAATATACACACTTCCAATTTTCTCCAAACCCCCAAAACTCCAATTCAACACAACATGCC
>CANUEP010060235.1:0-14297 GCA_947857235.1 Jatropha podagrica | reverse complement strand
TTATTAAATATATTTTTTTTTATTTATTTTTTGTTGGGTTTTTTGGGTCCAATTTTTTCCCATCCCTCTATCTCTCTCACATTACCCCCCCCCCCCCCCCCCCCCCCTCATATATATATTATATATATACTCCCTCTGTTTCATTTTGTTTGCATGTATAAATTTAGAAACTGCAAATATTTTGAGACTTTAAAAAAAGGAATAACAAGCAAACAAAATGAGACGGAGCAAATAGATTATATAAATATATACATATATATTTTTTTAACTTTCTAAAAAAGTTGAAAATATTAAATAAAATCATTTTAATTTAAGAAAAATAAGTTTCTATATGATAAAAAAGAGAAACTTATTAAATTGTTTATAATTATAGCTTCTATTAGAAGTGTAAAATGTTGAATAAGAACTAGTGTTTTGAGAATAGGACCAACCAGTGAAGGTTGGAATTTATTGAACCGGAAGGTTCGACTAAATTAGCCTATATAAATTTGAAGTCTGGGCATCTCTTGTGCATGGAGCTATATGAGAATAATATAAGACTTACATTGTTTGAGTTTTAGCCCAATTTGGTCCAGGAAGACTCCTAATTGAGAAGTAATATAACATAAAATCAATTTCTTACTCGAACAATATTTCTTCCTGATTAGATCAGCTAATTTCCTACTTGGATTCAAAGACACCTCACGAAATTTATATAAAGAGAAATCTCTACTCTAAAGGGTGAGCCATTCAAATCACATCCATTATTCCATATTCTTTTTTTATATCATTTATCTTTATAAGACTTTAAGCAATCAAGTTGAAGATCAAGATTCAAGGAAGCGCTACAAGCCAATTATCAATTAGTTTTTATTTCTAAACTTTTTTCTTGTTTTATTTTCAATATTCATGTTGATTATGAGAATATTTAAAAGTTTATTTGGGTAATTTATTTACTATATCGAATTAAATTATCATGCTAGGGATTTGTTATAACTTAATTTTTATTCTAATTCATAATATTAAATTTATTTTTCCTTGTTCAAGATATAATTTATTATTGAACTTAATACTTCCAGATAAAATTTTTCCAATTGTCATACTAATTATTTACATCAATGTAATACTGTTGCCACTGCTCTCTTGCTCCCCTGCTGCTGCTGCTGCTACTGCTCTTGCTACTACTTCTCCTACTACTACTGCTGTTGCTACTACTACTACTAATAATGCAGTATGTTCCTCTATTGGATTTAATAGTTCAAATCCTCTATGTTTATTAGAGACAACTAGTTCATCGATAACTAAGCCATGTAAGGAAGATTTGGAGAGTTTGTTTAGCAAATTACTTTCAAGATATATTAATTTTTTCAAGTTTACCCTTCAATTTTTATCAGGATTTCTCATTAGATTAGCGAACTATAATTATTTAGTTATAATAATTTTGTTTTATCTCTTATCTTCCATATATTATTTATATTGATATAAAATTTTTAATGAAATTCTAATATATTATATTAAAAAAACAGAATTAAATCTAAAAAAATTAACATGCAAAGTCTTAGAAAAAAAAAATGGACTACGATCTATTCAACCGGAGCTCCCTTATACTTTCCTCAGCCATCAATTTAGATTTGAATAAAAAGTATAATTCGAATTTTTTTTAAACGAATTGTTTGAATCAGTTAAATATTTACAGATTCAAATTTGAATGAAATCCGATAAAAAAAAAAATCAAAACTCTTCTACTTAATTATTTTCATCAGTGTAAAACATAATATTATATATTAAATTAGGCATGACTACAGTTTTGGAATGGCTGATTCTGATTATAAAAAAATTAGAATTGAAACCTAACCGCTTTTAGGTGATTTTTAAAACGGTTTTAGAATTGCTGGTTTAGTTTTAGGCTTTTACTGCTGTACAGAAAGGAAGTTTCTGTACCAGTACAGAAGCAGTAAAATATTTACAGGTGGAAAAAAAAAATTATAAATTTTATGTTAACCTATAATAATCCGGCTAAATTTACTTTTTGTTAACTAAATTGATATTTTCTGGAGTTAACGTTGTTTCACTCTCTATCGTTCTCTGTAGTTCCATTAGTTTTTGACCCTACTTTTACCTAACAATTACTTCAATCTTTATAACCTAAACACTTCTTTCAATTTCCTTTCACCGCTCAACAAACTAATTTATTTTCTCATTTGATTTCTGTGAAAGCATTGAGAATCAGTTGATTAAGGTTTGAAGCTGAAGATCATTGTCATGTATGATCGTCTAATTAAGGTTAGTTAACTATCTCATTTTTATTACTTAGTGGTTGTGGTGTTATAATATGCACTGTAGGTGTTTGTTAAAATGCCTCTTTGAGATTAGTTGAATTTACTCGCGAATGAATATGTTTTTGTTAAGCAAATAATTTGTAGTTTCTATTTCACAAAGTTTCATATGGAGTACTAAAAGAATTGTATAATGTAATCAAATAATTTTCATTTGTTTTGCTAGAAGTAGAGTGTGTGGCTTTCATGGATTGCGTGGTTGTGGGCTCCGTATGGCTTTGTTTAGCAATATATGATTTTCAGTTATGTTGTGGTATCTTTGGTTGGTTTTGTTGCTTGGTTATTAGGTATTAAAACAAGGTATTTCATTCTTGCAGAAAGATTGGGCACAAATAGGGTCCCATTCCATCTTAACATAGCTTATCTTAGAAATTTGAAAAGGGTACTGGTGATAATGAGGATAATGAAGGTGAAAAGGGTACTAGTGAATTAGAGGTTAAGAAGAGAAAGAAGGGGGACAAAGGGAAAGTTGAGAAGAGAACTAAGGCAAAGAAAGAAGTTGGAGTCGAGGAAAAGAAAAAAGTGATGAAAATAAAGAATGAGGATAGTGTAAGACCAAAGAAGGGCAACAAAGATCAGTTGCCATTGAAAAAAATGAAGGCAAAATTGAAGTGAAGGACAAGAAGGCATAAGAAGAATTAGAACAAAAGGCTGGTTACATAATTATCACATTTAGAGGTATTTTTAGGCTGTTTGGACTTGAAGAAAAGTTACTACAATCATCTTTTTGTCCATAGCAGATTTCGGTCTGAGGTTTGATTTTTGTGGGCTTTTTATATTTTAGTATTGTGTGTGAAATTTTTAGAACATAATTTTACCATTTTTCTGCAATCCTCTCTCTTGCTTCTCATTTTCTTCTTATAAATTTTATAATTTTATTTTCCTAATGTATGGCTATTTTCTTATCTGTTGTATGGCTAGTGAAGGAAAATTTTCCTGTGTTGGTTTTTCATGTTCTCGTGGTGAATATGTTGAATTAAGCTTGTCCGTGCATGTGTTGGTTATTCTCTAATGGTTGCTTTAGAGATTCTTTAGACAATTTTTTCAATCTTCACTTTGTTTTTATATGAATATATATCCAGTAGTTCAACTTAGATCAGGGTATGTGGTAATGGAGGCCTGTTCATATTGCTATTAAAGTATTAATGGTTTGATAAGGTGCTACACACTATCAATCTCACTCAATGACAGGTCCTTTATATTTTAACAAAGCAGGACCTACCAATCTATGTGCCTGGAAGCACCAACTCATGTATCATAATTCATAATCCTAGCCGAGTTGGTCATCCTTCTCTCTCAATCAACACCGGACTTGGACACTAAAAAGTTAAAAGTAGGTTTAAGCTGAAATCTGATAGTAATCTTTCCAATATTGACGTGGAGTTTGACTTGAAAATCTCTCTTTATTATATTTAATTAGCATATGTAGTATATTTATTATATTTGGCATCTTTAATAGTAACTTGTATAAATGGCACAATGTTTCTTCTCATTCTGTCCATTTTAAGGAGCATCTTGGAATGTTAGTTTACAAAAACAGAATAATATTTTGATTTTCAGTGCATGTAGGAAGTCTGCTAAATTTTTGTATGTAGAAAGCCGAGTCCTAATTTTATTGTCATTGCAAATGCAGTTGAATTTTTATGTTTGCAACAAACAATATCTAAAAATTTTAAGTAGTTTTCTACATAATTGTGGTTTGTAACAAATATAAAATTAGGCTAAGTTACTTTTATATTTGCAACAAACAAGCTCCTACTGGTTTGTATATCTATTTTCTTCCATCAGCTCAAGTACTTGCGGTGTGGACTCTTTTTAAAATATCTGAAATTAATTTTGCCAACGCTATCCAATATAGTGTTGTTTGAAAAAAATTTAGCTGGATAAGCTTGATTTCAATAGTAATAGAAAATTAGGATTTCTTGTAGTTCATCGTCTTATTGAGGTTAGTTAATTGTAGCTCTTAATTTTTTGGTGTGTAGATACAGTTTAATATGCATAGTTATGTCTATGAGTGTTTTTATATTAAAGTTAATTAATTATATATCTTGCTAGGGTAAAACTATAATAAAGAAGAGAAACTTTCTGCATCAATAAAGAAGTCTTTTTATACTGTTAGATTTTAATGACTTCTTATGAACCATTAGATTTAATTAAAATAAAATTACTTACTACTTGCACATTAGGTTAACCATATGTTAATAATAATATTATTATTATTTTATTTTTTATGAGTGAGATAAAATTTTCAATCTTATAATTTTTAATAATACAAATTAAGACATCGGTTCTCTTATTTAAAAAAAATTTATTTCTTTTTTCTTTTTCATTTTAATAACATAAATAATCTAATCACATATTAAAATAATAGTATATTATCACTATTAAAATAATATAACCTTATTATTTTGTTATTTTAAATTAGGAAAATCTATTATATAAATTGACAATTATTTTATGTCCAACATATTTTATTTCCAACATGCCTCTCAAAATCAGATCTATTATTATTATTATTATTATTATTTATTAATTAATTAATTAAGATCTAATTATCGTCATTATAAAATTTTACATTGTTATCGATTTGAAAAAAAAATACAGTTTTGCATAAGATATAATTTTGGTTGTTAAGATATAAGCATTGAGGTGATTTTTATTATCTTTATAGGTTTTTAAATTTCATAACTCTCTTATTATATGTTTTGTTTGATATAATATATTTATTATAAAATAAATTATAGAACCTTTTTCTTTATACTATAGAATGATTTTCTGCTGTTTGAAAAAAGCAATTGCGAGAGAAAGATTACATTTAAAAAAAACTTTAAAAAGAAAAAAAAAAACAGAGAAGATCAATCTATCAACCTGCCATTTGTTGTAGCAGGTTGACTGGCCATGTGTCATGAAATTATCAATTCTGTATCTATACAGAAATAAACATTTCTGTATAGTAGGAAAAGCCATCTTGCTATTTGGTGTGTTGATTTCATTGAACATGTCTACCTAGTGGTTGCTCAAATTTTGCTTTCAATATTTTAGTAGCTCTATTATTTGATATCGGTTTGAGTTGTACATGAACTGTTGCCTAATGGGAACATTAACTTAATAATAAATCAAAACAAAATTTGAAATAAAATAGGCTCATTAGGTTTGTGATATGCCAGAGAACAAAGAAAAGAATGAGAATGAATAAATACCAATTTAGACCTGAACTTGTAACCTTGAATAAAAAGATTATATTTCACTGTTTTAGCAAAATAGCACCCAAATTTATACCAAATGGTCGAGTTTTGACCTGGTGTTTGGATAATTTTTTATTTTAGAAGAGTTTGGACTTAAACTAGCCATCCCAAGGTTAACTAATTTGATCTCTTTGTTTTTTTTTTTGTGCTTCAAATTAATGAAAGAAATGCAAATAAACATCAGTTTCATTTCCAATTAGTTGTTCATTATCATTCTCCTATAATACATAATTATAACTTCAGTTTTATGTAGATTAGATACCGATGAACTCAAATTTGAACCTAGAAACTAAAATGTTAAGTTAGGTGATATAAAAAGTAAATTTATACTTATATATTATAAAAAGAAATAAAATAATCATTCGAGCTTATTTAGAATATATAGAACCTAAACTCTAAAATATAAAATTCCAAAAAGTAATTTTCAAATAATAACTACTGCAATAGTTCACATTAAAAATCAAAATATGCTCAAGAAGTCAAAATTAATGTGTTCTTCAAAACTACTAGTTTACATTATGTGTCCTTTAAAATTACCAACTACTTTTGATTCGCTTTGTTTATTTTTAAAGCAAAAAGACAAATATTATTAAATTAAATCATCAAAGACATATCTATTTATCTTTAAATGTATAAACTTTTGATTCTATCTATTATTTCTCTTTCTCACTTGAAAAAATATGGATTGATTAAGACAACAACTTTCTTAACACTTGTCAATATAAATTTGTTGCAATAAGTTAATACATCCACGATATTTGTTTTCTTTTCTTTTTTTTTTTTAAATGTTTTTCAGTTCTATATTTTCTTTTTCTCATTGCCTTTTTTTTGTCATAACACTTATTTCTTTGTATATAATAATATATTATATAATATATAACTATACAATGTGTGTAATATTGTTAAGTCGTCTCAATTATTGGGACCAAAAAATTGAAATGATATTGACTTCTAAGCAAATGATGCAAATTTGACATTATATTGTGTTGTTTAGATATTTGTATTGCATATCATGCATGTCTTTTGTTATGGCTAAAGAAATATTCCTTTTTTATTTTTTTATATTATATGGTGTTCTGCTTGTGACCTTAAATTCTATCTAATATGGATTGTTTTTTGATATATTTCTTACCATGAGCAATATTGTGAGTGGTAGCAAACATATGCTTATGAGATTTTCCAGTTGATCCTTCTATAGTGCTTCCTAGAAAGGAGAGGTAATAAGAACTTATTAAGGCTTCCTGCACATATACTTATTTTTTTATTGCAATTCTATTGAACATAGTTCATTAGGTGATATTCTTTTGTTTCCGTGTTATCTCTCTATAGTTTAATGGCGCATTTGAACTTAAAGTATATGTCAATCAATTTTAACTGTAGTATTTATATGAGGTCTTACGACACTTATATACGAGTCCATTATAGAAGAACAATCTTAAGTTTAATTTTTCTTGGTGGATGCAGTTTATTTCTTAAAAAAGTACGTGAGAGATTTTTTAATGAAAGTTATAATTTTATGGTGTTTTCTATTTTTGTAGGATGGATTCAACTGACTTTAGTACATTACAAGGTGATTGGTCTTGTTTGGATATCAACACCTGTAAACAAATTGAAAAGTGGGAATCAGAAGATGTGGTGGGACTAACATTTGACACTGTTGAAGATGCAAAGAAATTTTATAGATTATACAGTAAGGCCATGGGATTCAGCGTACGTAGGAGTGATATGAAAAAAGATAAAGAAAATATAATTATATATAGGAAATGGGTCTGTTATAAGGAAGGGTTTCGATTAGAAAAATACTTAGAGGTACAGGAGATAAAGAGAGAACCAAAAGCCATTACTAGAACTGGTTGTCTTGCTTCTTTTTGTATAAAGTATGATAGGAATGCTGCAAAATTTGTAGTGATGAAATTTGATTCAAATCATAATCATCCACTGGTCTCTATGCAAGAAGTACAGTTCTTGAGATCACATAGGTCTCTGAACCATGGTGATAAGGCTCAAGTAAAATCAATGCGAGGAGTGGGTGTAAAAACGAATCAAGTAATGGATTTTATAGTGAATCAAGGTGCTGGTTATGAGAATGTTGGTTTTACTATGAAAGATTTATATAATTTTATAGATTCCGATAGTAGGGAGCAGATTGTTGATACTGATTCTAAAACTGCTTTAGTATATTTATATGCTAAAGCTGAAGGAGACCCAAATTTTATTGCAATGGATAATGAAAATAGGTTGCAACATCTATTTTAGGCTGACTCTAGGTCCCGATCAGATTATGCAAGTTTCGATGATGTTTTTATTATCGATACCACATATAAAACTAATGTGTATAAGATGCATTTTGTAATACTTGTTGGAGTAAATCACCATCGAGCGACGATAATATATGGGTGTGCGTTATTGCTTGATGAAATTGAGAAGACTTATATATGGGTTTTAGAAAGATTTTTGGAGGCGATGAATCAGAAAGAGCCTCAATTTGTTATCACTGACGAGGACAAGCAAATGAGAAAGGCGATTGAGAAAATATTCCCATAAACTACTCACAGGTTTTGTTGTTGGCATCTTCAAAGGAATGCACGTTCAAATATGAACGATGGCAGATTTTATGAGATTTTTGAGCGATGTCTAAAGAAAATAAAAACTGTAACCGAGTTTGATATGGTATGGCATAGAATGGTTACGGATCTTAAGTTACAAAATCATGAGTGGGTTTCTAAGATGTATCAGATTCGTGCTAGATGGGCTGAATCATTTTTTGTTGGCAAATTTTTAGCTAGAATTAGGAACACATAACATTGCAAAGGTATGAATGCATATATGAATCGTTTTTTATAGAGTCGTTTGAAAATATATGAGTTTGTACAACAGTTTGATCGAGGTGTTCAAAGAATGAGATATAAAGAATTGAAATTGGATTATGATAGCAATAACACAAAACCAGTTTTGTTGAGTCATTTACACTATCTTCAAAAACATGTTGCAAGTGTATACATTAGAGTTGTATTCTTCAAAGTTCGTAAGCAGTTAAAGAATGAAGCATTGCTTAGTGGTAATATGTGTGAGGTTTTTTCAGATAGACATGTTTATACTGTTACTGAATTTTCAAGTCCAACCTCGAAGTGGACTATCACTTATTTTCCAGCTTTTAAAGGTATTACGTGTTCTTGTCAACATTTCGAAATAGTTGCCATTCCTTGTTGCCATTGTTTTTGTATTATGAAGTCCGAGCACTTGGTGACAATTCCACCTAGTTTGATACTCAAGTGATGGACTAAGGAAGCGAAGGTATATCCTCAAATGATGCCATGCACCTCATAAGACAATCCAAATATTACTTCATTCATTAGATGAGGTTCTCTGAATATGTACTGTGACAAGTTGTGTTATTATGCATCCAAAACGGATGCAGGATATAACATAACAAAAACTAAGTTAGAAAAATTTACTTGTGTAGTTGAACAAATTTGGAATTCTAGTAAAAGTGATGATGCAATTTCAAATGGAGCAAGAGAAGATCCTAAAAATGTTATCCAAGACCTGCAGGTTGTAAAGACCAAAGGTAGTTAAAGTGAGTTATCAGTTAAAGGAAAAGCGATTAGGCATTATGGCCATTGTAAGAATGTAGGCCATACAATTCGCACATGCTCGCAATTTATTGGATCTACTTATAATGAGAAAGAATCTTCATCCTCTTTGACTTTTCCAATGACTGATGATTATCAAAGTAGTCCTTCTATTGGGGCTCAATTAAATGAATATAATCAGAATCAAAGGAAGAATGGTATTGAAAGCAAACGAAAAAGAGAGAATGTTGCATTGAATAGGTAAGATAAGTAGTTTAATTTGGGCATCTTGTTTGTTTTATAAATTCTTATCGCATTGATTTGGATGGTTTTAATGTATTGATTTATTGCAATTTTTCTAAATTATTAATAAGTCTTTCTACATTTTTTATGTATTTTTTTGCAGTTTGGATGATAACTCCTAGTGATCTCTAATGATAAACTTCGACAAAATCTATTTTTGATATCTGCATGGAGGATTTGCATAGTTTTATGGGGGTTGAAAGTAAAATTTTGGTGGTTCAACAATAAAAATGATGAAGATCTGAAAAATCCCAGTAAGGCTCTGATTTTCTAACCAGTTTGGTTTTGGTCTTGAAGTTAACAATACAGCCTATGTATATTGTCTATAAATATTTCTTTAACTTTTGAGTTTGGTATGTTCTCTTGTTTCTAGTCCTTCTTAATACATAATTAATTTTCTATTCTTAGTTCTTTTGTTTGATGATAGCATAGGACTTGAAGTAATTTTTTATTATACTGTTTTTTGTTTGGTATGTTTGCTCCTGAAATCATGTATTCGATATCCTCATGAGACTCACTTAGTATTTACAATTTGAAAGTATAACAACAATCAAAATCATATCTTATGCAGGAAAAATATCATTCATATCCATCACAACGTGAGTGAAGCTAAACTTGTCTTCAGGTACTATTATCTTACTGTATCAAGAATCTCAGCCAAACTTTGAACAAATTTTTGTGTATTTTTCTGCACTTTGATATAATTTGTTTATTGTATGTGCAATTATGTTGCATTTATTTCAATATTATATTATAAGTTCACACGCTTTTTTTTTCCTCTTTTTTTGCAGGTTTTTTGCTATTTTATGTGCAACTCATGAACGTTTTATGCAATATTTTTTTTTGTTGTATTTTTCTTACTTATTTGTGAGCTTCATAAGGATTTGTTGGAAATTTGATTATGGTAAATGTGGAAGATTTTGTTGAGTTTGTGAAAAAATTCCTAAATGTTGTGACTCCAATATGATACTTAAATTGTGTTGTTCAAAATTTTGTTCATATAATATGTTCTTTTTTTGGATGATTGTATATAGAGCCATAATTTTTTCAAATCTTCAGTCAATAAAAAATACAAGCAAATGCATTTGCGGAAGCTTGAATCCTTCAAGAGGTTTCAAGAGATGCTTTAGAGAAGCTCTTCATTGCTTTGGTTTTTCTTTCTTCATTAGTTATCTCTATTCACATAGAATTTATGCTCGGACAGGGAATTCAAATAAAATGCCGAGTCAACCGGATTTCTCTGCTCCTTTTCTATGGAGAATCCAATTGTCTCTAATTGCATAATAGACCTTTTAATCCTTTATTTTGGGTTGTAAATTAATTATCATCATAAATCTGATACTAATGATTATTATAATGGACTATATTATTAACTACATTAATAATTTAACCTTAATCAATAACTATATATATTATTATTATTATTTTATAATAGCTTTATGTTCCATGTCAAATTTTATTAGATGAGTTTCCTAAACTTAAATTTTTTTTATACTATGTCAATAGAATTTTGAAAATGAAATATATTTATCTAATACATCGAATCACTCTTCTAATAAAAAATATTGTATCACCATCAATCAATTAAATAGAGAAATATATATGAAAAAAAGAGAACACAAAGAGCTAATAAGATTCAGCAGAAATCACCCAATTCCAAAGTAAAGAAATATATATAAAAGAAAAAAACTAAGTTCCATTCAAAATTAGTAGATTATAGAAAAAACAACTAAGTCTCATCCAATAATTTTTAGTTATGAGTTCGCACATATATTAAGAAATTGGCCCTTCAACCACACAAACATCATCATCTTCATGAATCTCACTTTGTTCATCAATTTGTGGCTTGTGCTTGTACCCTTTCAATATAGCACTTCGATTACTTCAAGATTTTTTACTCTGGTATTCCTCCACTTCAAATTCCAACTTCATCATTCTCATGTTGCTCTTTAACTTTATCATGCTTAAGGCTAAAACCAATTGCTCTTTGTCACTATGCCACTAAATAGCAACACAAGAAATAAGGTAAATTTGAAAATGTCATAATTATGCTTATACAAAACATTAGTTTTAATAAATAAATCTTAGATATTGAACATGTACCTTAAACGTCTTATCTTTTATAGAGTGTAGTGATTGCATAAACTTAATTGTATACATCCCACAATCAAACTTATTAATTTAATTTAATTTAACACTGAATTAAATATACTTAGGTTCATAAATATAAGATTCTTAAATTGACAAAGTAACTTACTCATTGTCTTGGAGTGGTATTTCTGTTGAAATTAGCACCTTGAATTTAGCAAATTGGATATTTTTTGTGTTGCTCAATAGTCTTCAATGCCTCATCCAAATACTCCAACTAATCTCATGTAGGAGTTTGATATCATCAAAACAAACAAAATAATGGACATGAGATACATTATATATAAGTATAAGAATTATTTGATAATAAGCCATAGGATGTTATACGTACCGATTTTAATACTTTGGCCTCTCGTTCAGTTACCTTCGAAAATGAAGGTAATGAATCTAATAATTCCACTAACTTATCTCTAATATGAACTAAACACAAAAAAATGACTGCCTGTATTATTGCCAATATGGATTGGAATAAAAATTTGCAATAATTTTATACAAATAAAAATTATTAATTCAGCACAATTAAAAAACTCAATGCATTAATTAATTAATTTATTTTCAAGACAAGTACATATATACAAAATTACCTTTTCACATTCAACAAAGTCACCCGAATTTCTTTCCAATAATTGATGTGATCTAATAAAAGATTTATTGTCTCAATAATGCATAAGTCTGAACGTAGAAATAATCAAAATCACAAATGTGGATATGTTTATATATATATACTAGCAAGAAAATTTACATATAAAGATATTACCGAAAACTCTAGTGGTAAATACAAATTTAACCATTTTTTCTTATTTCGTTCAGCATTTGTTAGCACAGTTCAAACAAAGTTTATTACCTATAAAAGGATATCGTGCTTTAATATCTCAATAGAAAAGTAGTACTTTCCACTTTAGAATCATTAACTTAGCACAACAAAGAAACATAACACAAATTTTAGTGTAAACAACTAATTCATATCAATAAGAAAAAAATAAATTTAAAATTATACAAACACATTTATAGATGCTTACCATTCCATCCAATAGTTTACCCGGAGACAATGTATCAAATTCATTTTTATTCAAGAATGTGTAAGTACTCGAAACAATAATATCACTGCAAAAGTATATTTACAAAAATAATAATATAATAAAAAAAATAATGTAATTGAAGTCATAGGAATAATAAGAGTTTAAATACAATTCTAACCTGCTATCCAAAGTTGGATCAAATACATATTGAATAATCCTTGCATCTTTAGTACTAATTGGTTGACACAGTGAAGGGACCAACTTTAAATTTTCCTCTTTTCTTTTGTATGATATTTCCATCACCATTAGACAACATAGACTTATCAACTTCTCGTGCATTTGTTTTGGCAATGTCAACTCGTTTATGATCCTTTAAATCTATAGTGACAAAATCAGACTTATTTTCTAATATACCTCTATTCCTAACCTGAAATTATAATAAAGAAAATGTTTAAAAAATTACATTAAAGATTGTGAATCACATAAACTATAAGTCTTACTACGTGTTAATATTACTAAAATTTACTTAAACTATCATTTTTTTAACATGTCAAAATCTAACAATAGGAAAAATGGTAGATTCTTGATGAACTGACCTCGTTTCGATCTGGCAAATGTACTCCAATGCTTTGTTTTTGAAATTCATCGAAAAATTGATTCATGATGTTTGACAATTCAAAAATAGTAGTCGATTGAAGTCCATCAATTGAAGCTTCTATTAATGATAATTTTGATATAATTATATTATTGTCACACTCACAACTTGCTGGATTTTTAGATTCAGTCTTGGTTGTCTTTTTAGATACTTCAAAATGACCAAATGACAAGATGTTGTCCGCGCTAGATTCTAATAAACTAATTTTTCCAATAGCAACATCTAGTTTACTCTCTAATAATGTCAACTTTTGTTCTATTTTCCTTACCTTGATATCAGATGCTCTATATCCACATGCATGTTTCTCAACTGCAATAGATTTAGTCTGCAACATACGTCAGGAAATTAATAATTTAATTCATATATTTGAATTTCATAAAATTATATAATTCGGCAAAGAAATGAAAAATATGGTGTTTGGAGTTAAGAGTAGGATTTTTTTTTTCGAATTCTTTTTGAGAGGCAAATGACTGAAAGTTTGAAAAGCATAAAATAAAAGCACAAAATGGATAGACCATGGCAGCATGTCCGAAACTTGGATGCTATGTGGTCTTGCTAAAACTTAAATTTTAATAGCTTAACCCAATAAATAAAAAGACATCCAACAAACACTAACAATATATTAGTAATCCTTTTGTTTTTTTTTATATAAAGAAGGAAATTGCTAATAAAACCCAAACTATACCTCTAAAGAATGTAGGTTTTTGCTACTATACAAATAATTGAGCTTTTGTATTGGTAGTGACATGATATGCATGCTCCACGTGTAAACTGCACTTGAAATCCAGTTCTTTTCTTTTTCTTTTTTTTTTAATTTTAATAAATAAAAATTAGAACATCTCATGTACTTAGTCGAGGGTAAAAAACCATAGAATGCAAGTTATTTATTCTTTAGATAACATGTTGATTTTATGTGGAATAGAGAGCTTTTCTTTCATACATTCAATAAGATACAATTCACCCTTATTTATAGGTGTAGGCTATTTCAAGAATACCTAAACTACCCTTTACCCTAAAACTATACTACTTATACATTCAGT
>CANUEP010060201.1:0-23507 GCA_947857235.1 Jatropha podagrica | reverse complement strand
TTAACACAAACCCCAACATCCAATGCTATCTTATTTTACTTTTTTATTTTATAATTTTAAAAATTCAACATACCCCTTCACAATCACCCTCCCCCCCCCCCCCCCCCCCCCCCCCCCCCCTCTCTTTTCATTTTTATTCTTCAAGACATATTTTACAAGTGAAAAGAAATCTAGTTTCAACACTTTATGAAGAATAGTTCTGCGTTTCACTTTCTGTTTTCAAATCTGTTTAATGTTCTTCCTATGCTTATAATTACATTTCTCTTTGTCCATATAGATTGTTGTAATCTATTGTGCATTAGAGGACTTTAAACGTAATACATTTGTATAATAGCTGAGTTGAGAAGCTATGGTGAAATAGGTTATCAAGCGACCTTCTCCTTGTGTGAGATTCTAATATCTTGATCTGAGTTTTCTATTCTCTACAAAACATAAAGGGTAGAGGTTAGCTAGAACTTGTGAAATCTAGCGGGTTAAAGTTGGATTTAGGTGTTCAATCTATTTCATTGTAATTGTTGATTTGTCTCTTACCCTTGAAAAGAGATAATATAGTGGAAGATCTTAATATGCATCTTAGAAAGTGGAGGTAGGCGAGTTAGTGTCGAATTGCTATAAATCTCTATATTTATCTTCTTTTATTTTGTGAAGTTCTACTTGATTATATTATGTTTATACAGCTATTAATATTTTTAGAAATACAAAGTTGTTTAAGGCTTTGTTTCTAAACTTTGTTTTATCTTTATGGAATATTAGAACTTTAAATTTCTGTATTATGATTGTACCAAGTTATAATCTGTCTTTTTATATTCAGTATAATTCAAAATCTGAATTATAATTAATTTTCTAATGTTACATAATCTTTGTGAAGTAGTTCTAAATGCAATAACTATTCTTCACATAATCTTTTTAATCTCATAGTATCTTTGTGAAGCAATTCTAAACATAATAATTTTAATTCACAGAGATGTTCTAATCTTGCAGAAGACTTGTAAATCAGTTCTAAAAGCAATAACTGACTTACAAAGTCGTTCTAATCTTACAACAACTTTGTGAGAAAGTTTTAAACCAGACAACGGACTCTCACAAATACTTTCTAATTCAAATGCAATAAAATTCTGATTTGGTATTTTAAAAGTCAAATGTTTAGAAAATCCAATTCACCTTCTCTCTTAGATTATGCCATATATAAACAGGACCCACATAGGCATCCTACATGGAGCAAAGCCAAAGTGTAAGACGCATAGTAGATTAGTGTTATACCATGAACTCAAATATTCGACTTAAAAGGAGGGAACAACAGCATTAGCAAGTTAAAAATTTAAATTTTCTATAAATATGAAGAATATTAGTTCCTCATGAAGATTGAGTAGGCAAGAGAGGTATCCTGTCAAGTATTAGTTTATGACGAAATAAAGAAATAATAAACCCATCAAAATGAGCTAAAAATATCTACATTACAAAATAACTGATTTATTTCAACAAGAAAAATTGAGCCACTATAAGATCCGTTCATTCTAGAACGTAAATTGAAGATTTAGCGTATATAGAATCATAAAGAAAAAGAAAAGTCCAGGGTTATAATTATAAAAGTAGAGAACAAAATAGTCCTCAGCAACACTGCCCAAGATCCAAGCTTCAATGAAGACAACCAAAGTTAAAAGGAACATCTAATACATCATACTAAGATATTGTAGCTCGACACTAACTTGAACTATGCAACAACGTCCTGCTCCTCAAACCATTATACACTATGATAAATGGTCAAATAATAGTCAAATCATGATTATTATTATTGACATTCTGAATAACCTTAGGACACTATCCTAATGATTCTGTGACAAAGAGTCTCTCATATATCTCTATATATACTTCAATCTTGTATCAAATTTATGCCGCTCGATGTATCAACAAGTACTCACTAATACATGATTAAATTTGGAATGTATATTTATTAATCTAAGTTCCATAAATTACAGGAAATCAAAGAAAAAATCAAAAAGCTTTTATTCTCTATTTTTAAAAAAATTTTGAAATCTTAAAATAATAATCAACATTATTAATAAAATATTTTATTAAATCAACAAGTATTTTATCAATAATATTTTATAAATCAACTTGCATTGATTTCCATATTACTTCTCATTAAAGAATAAAATTAATAAATTACTAAAAACTATCCCTTCTCATCATAACGTCTGTATATATTTTCATTTTAAAATATTTTAAAATATTTATCCATTTAATTTAATAAATATTTAATTTTTTTTTTATCTTTCGTTGTAAATTATTTTAAATTATAAAAAAAAATTTTTTATTTTAAAAGAGAATAACTTTAAAAATATAAATTTTTTATCTGATATAATAATATAATTAATGTGTCTTTTAAACTGTATTTAAAAATCAACAAGATAAATACTAAGAGAGAAAAGGAGTAACAAATGCCATTTTCTTTTTTTAAATTTTCGTAACTTACTACATCACAGTGCAGACAGGGAACACTGTGCACTACACAAGTTCCCATCATTTGCTGTTCTCACTAATTTTATTTTCCGTTTTTAAATGAAGAAAGTGGGGCCCATTCTTCATTTGGATGGACTTTAATCAGTGTTTGTCCTCCGTAAAGTCTTACTTGAACTTTCGTTGTTTAATTAAAGATCTATAGTACATAAAATCTGTCTCTCTCTCTCTCTCTCTCTCTCTCTGGGTTCTGGCTCAAGCTTAATCCCAGCTGTAACTCTTGATTCCGTTGTGTCTGGGTCTTAAGTAGTGTATGTACTCTTTCCGCTTCCTACAAAGCTCTCTACCATTTTTCACTGCTCAAACTCTCACTCTATTTACTGACTGATATTTTTTGTTTTTTTTTTTCCTGGGTGGGATTATGTGAGTGCAGTTAATTTTCCGGCGAGATTTGGCCGGAGAATGGCATATATGTGCGCAGACAGTGGAAATCTAATGGCAATAGCCCAACAAGTGATCAAGCAAAAGCAGCAGCAAGAGCAACAACAGCAACACCATCACCACCAGCAACAACTTTTAGGCCTAAATTCTTTCCCTTTGAATCCTTGGCCTGCTTCAATTTCTGCAAACCCTAATCTTGGTTATGCTGGGCTTACTGGTAGTGCTTTCACAGAGCCGTTTCAGGTTTCCGGCAGCGGAGATACCGGGGAACCTGGGTTTCAGTTTCCACAGATGGAGCATCACTCTAGTGGATTCAGATTTTCGGATTTTGGTGGTGGGGCTAGTGGCGAGTTCGATTCAGATGAGTGGATGGACAGTTTGATAGGTGGAGGAGACTCAACGGATAGTTCGAATCTGCCTTCTGGTTGTGACGCGTGGCAAAACAACGCTGATTTTGGTCTCTACGGCCCTGATCCGTTTACCGCTTGCCCAAATCGTCTTAGCGTGGCTTGCTCTCCGCCGTCCGATCTCAACCGAATCATTTTCACAACGGAAACCCAGAAAAGCCCTAACCTGGTCACAGCTTGGGCTCCTTCTCCACCAACTCTTCCTCCGCAAGTGGTGGTGAAAGACACGAAGCCAGCTAATCCACCTCTACAATCCACTCTCAGAAACGACGCTGTTGGTGTATCTTGTAGTTCGCCGGAAATCGAGTCAGCATCAGAGGTCTTAAAAGCTTTGCTCGGGTGTGCTCAACTCGCTGAGTCAGAACCAGAGAAAGCTGTGAAATCGCTGATTAAGATAAGAGAATCAGTATCTGAACATGGAGATCCAACTGAAAGGGTTGCTTTTTACTTCACTGAAGCTTTATACAGCAGAGTTTCTCTACAAGCAGAGAAAAGCTTGACTATGTTCGAAACGACTTGCGAGGATTTTACTCTCTCTTACAAAGCTTTAAACGACGCTTGTCCCTACTCCAAATTTGCTCATTTAACAGCTAACCAAGCTATTCTAGAGGCTACAGATGGAGCAAGCAAGATTCACATAGTGGATTTTGGAATCGTCCAAGGAGTTCAATGGGCTGCCCTGTTACAAGCTCTGGCCACTCGCTCTACTGGAAAACCTGCAAGAATTCGGATCTCCGGTATACCCGCTCCAGTTGTGGGTAAAACGCCGGCCGCTTCTCTCCTCGCTACCGGTAACAGACTTCGCGATTTTGCTAAGCTTCTAGATTTGAACTTTGAATTCGAACCAATTCTGACTCCAATCCAAGAATTGGACGAATCCAGTTTTGGGGTCGACCCAGATGAGGTTTTAGCCGTCAATTTCATGCTTCAGTTATATAATTTATTGGACGAAACGCCAGTTGCTGTAGAGACTGCTCTAAGAATGGCCAAATCATTGAATCCAAAGATTGTCACTCTAGGCGAGTATGAAGCGAGTTTGAATCAGATTGGATATGTGAACCGATTCAAAAACGCTTTAAGATACTACTCGGCTGTGTTTGAATCGCTTGAGCCAAACTTAAGTAGGGACTCAACTGAAAGACTGCAAGTTGAGAGATTGTTACTGGGTCGCAGAATTGCTGGTGTTATTGGGCCAGAGGAAGCAGGAACAAGAAGAGAACGTATGGAGGATAAAGAACAATGGAAGATTTTGATGGAAAGGTGTGGTTTTGAATCAGTTGCACTAAGCCATTATGCGATGAGTCAAGCTAAGATACTATTATGGAACTACAATTACAGTTCACTGTATTCTCTGATAGAGTCTCAACCTGGGTTTCTATCTTTGGCCTGGAATCATGTGGCTCTGCTTACCGTTTCTTCATGGCGTTGATGGATTTGCTTGGCTTGGTACTTGTTTTCCACCTGGTAATTTTTCTCTGGTGTGGAACAGAACAAATTTAGTGCCTATGGACGCCATTGATGGGTGCTTCTTGACCAGATGCATGAAACCAGTATTGGCCTAGTTATAATTGGTTATTCTTAACTGCAATTATTATGGATTCAGAAATTAATTACTTAGCTGTTAGTCAGAGTTTGGCCTTTTAGATATTTGGTGGTATTATTATTATTATTATTATTATTATTTTATTGGCTTTCATGGTTTTTTTTTTCTTTTTTCTGAAACCTTTGAGTATGACAAATTGTAAAAAAAAAAACAATAGGGAAATGAAATTCGTGGAAACAAGTGAAATTTCTTTCCCTGAAGTGTCTCTGTAAGTCTGTACATAAATTTGAATTTCTAATGTGGGATTTTATTTTAGTTTTCTGTTCTGTCTGAACTAGACTCTTTAAGTTATTTGTGTGCATGTGCAAGAGAGTTTTTTAACCTAATGACACCAGTTTTTTCTTCTTTGTTTTCTTTTTCAAAATAATTTTTCTGTATTCTTAAAAGTACTTTTTATTATTCAATGCATTGGTTGTCATTTTCACGATTTTCAGAATCGGAACTGTGGGTCCAGTTTTGGTTTCAATATTTTTAAAATATTATGAATCGACGGGTTTTAAAAATCAACTGAAAACGTTTGAAATCTCGACGGTTCTAACGGCAATTTTACCAATTAGAATTGACAGTTACAACTGCTGATTCAAATCGTTGGTTCCAAGTAAAATTTAAATGTTGATTCAAATAGTTGGTTCCAAGTAAAATTTAAATTTTATTCCAAATAATTTTATAAAAATTCTAAATTAACTTTTTTAATAAGTATAAAACGACTATATAACAATTAATTTTAAGAATATTTGTAAAAATTAATTTTTTAAATCTATTATAAATATCTCTTACTACTTATAATCTCTTCACATAAAATCATCTTTATTCTTTCTACTTTTTATTATTCTCTATTCTACAATTTTTCAAATTTTCATTTATAAATTGTTGTCCAAAGTAATGCAAAATAATTTTTTCAAAGTCCAAGCTCTAATTAATTGTCCAAATTATTAACAATTAATTTCTCCACATTTCAATCTCTAATTATTTTCTTTATTTTTTTATTTAATTTTTGAGTTATATATTATTATCCTATAACGACAAGAAGAGGAAATTCAAGTTTTGCTAAAAGCAAACAAAAGGTTAGAAAAACACAAAATTCATTTATGCCTATGAATGACATGTTCGATTTTACTCCTTATCAATATGACAAATTTTTAAATTTAAAATTTTTTAAAAAAATGTTTTCTAATTTTTTATTTTATAATTATGAGATTTGCCAAAAAATCGATAAAAAAAATGTCAGAACCGCCAATTTTAAAATTATTAAGAAATCAGAACCAAAACCATAATCGTTCGATTTTAAACCGTAAACAAAACTATCAATTTTCAGTTCGATTTCAATTTTAAATTTTTTAAAATAGAGCCATTGGTTTCAATTCTAAATTTTTTGCAACCAAAATTATTAGTTCCGAAACCAAAACAAGTGGTTCAAAAACCGTGACTACCCCTAATTCAATGGTGTCTGAACCCAATGTTTGAAATTAATTAAACCTATTTGCATTTTTATTTCTAAAATATTGCTTTTGAAATTACTTTTAAATGATTTTCCCCTAAAAAAAAATTTAAATAGTTAAATTTTTATTCTTTGTTTGAAATATCAAATTTTAGTTAAGCATTAAAATATAATGTGTGATTATAAAAATATTTTGAATTGTGAAAATTCCATAGTTCAAAAGTTTATTGTTAAATTTTAAATTACGTAAAAATGTAAAATGTTGGAGACCAAAAGAATTTCTCAAAATTTTGAGAATAAAAAATTAATTTTCGTCAAATCTTCAATTAAATTATAAAAATATTTTGGATTAACAATAATGACCTCAAAACTTTTTTCGTTCCATAACTAATTATGATAGTCATCTATGACTTACGGTGACGGCACATTTATTTTATTTATTTATTTATTTATTTTATAACCAAAATATAATTTTAAGCTTTAAACTCTTTTTATCACAGTGTATCTTTTAAAAAAATGAATTTATTTTTTTTACGTGGATTGAAATTGCTAACAGTCCATTCAATAAATTATTTTTTATTATGAATAATGACATAAATATTAACCGGTATTTATTAATTAAGGAAGAATTCTTTTGAATCACTTCTGAATATAATTTATCTTTTAATAAATGAGCATTTATTTATAAAATTTAGAAACTTTTTTGTTAAAATATATTTGTAAATCTTATGAAATGATTGTTTTTTTCATAAACAAAATATGTTGTTTTGTTTTTTACTTGAGCGTAAAACACGCTTATACAAAAAAAAGAAGTATTTTTATTTAAAATAATTTAATTTTTTCTTTAATTAGAAATATGTCTTTCTAGTTAATTGTCAATGCCTTAAATATAAAATATATAAAAATAATTTTTTAAACAAAAATTTTCTAGAGATAAACCGAGCTTATGGGCTCACTCCAGAAATAAACGGTGTAATTCGAATGATATAGAATAGAATGACCATCGTTCTGATTTCATTACGACATATTTTAAAATTAAGAATTTCATTTTATTTCTTTTCAAAATATTTTTTGAAAATTAAAATTTTATTCCATAAAATTTAATTTGGATTCGGATTTAGAATTCGGTTATTTCAAAATTCTATACAAAACTAGTTTGTCATGACACATTTTAAAATATAAAATTTTAAATTTAACAAAAAACTAATCAATATGATTATGTAAATTAGACATAAATATTAAAAAATATAATTAAGTTTCAATAAGACAATAAATTCAAGCTCATTGATAACAAATGAAATTATACATTGACAACTTTTCATTTAATTATTAATAAAGTAATAGAAAAATAAAATTTAATGCGACTAAGAAATATATAAATCAAAATTCAAAAATTAAAAATTAAAAATTAAAAGGAGAAATAAGATTAAAAGACAAAGAAAAGTCAAGAAAGCAATCATATAAAAAATTTCAAAATTTATCATAAAAAAGAAACTTTCTTATCAGGCATAATAGAGAAAAAGAAAAAAAGAGAATAATATTTTTTCTTAATCACTTAGACAAAATTAAAGAAGATCGATAGTAAACATGGACCCGTAAATTTATAAAGCATACTTCTTTTTTTTATTTTGACTCTGGGACATCAAACCTAAATTAATTTTTATTATGATTAAAGTATTTCATTAAATTATGTAGTTTTAAAATGGAATATGATTTTCTTTAATATTAAATTTTGAAAATATTTTACTCAAGTTTAATATTTTATTATTAAAATATATAACTAAAATCAAAAACAAAAAAAATAAAAGTTTGATATATATATATATATATATGAAATTTTTATTATGTTCCGTTTCATATTTCATAATCAATATTTTAAAATTTTATTTCATTTTAAATTTTATGTTTCAAAATTTAATTTAAATCGAAATTTAATTTGAAATTTTGATTTGGATTGGTACATTCCAAACCAATTTACACTCTCTATACCCCATTGTAACAATACGAATAACTCCATTTACAAATAATTTTATATGACAATATCTAGGGATGATCAAACGATCAGATTAATGGGATATTTGCTATGATCCGATCCGAATGGAGGGATAAATCCACTCTATTTAATTGGTAGATTGGATATAAAGATTGCAAGTTAAATCCGCTGCGAATTCAGATCGGATACGGATATAGGCTAATCCATTCCGAATTTGATCCGCTAAAGGCAATTTTGTAAATTTATTTTTATATTTAAATAAATATAAATTAATAGATTAATAAATTTAAAAAGCTAACTACCCATAACCCATTACCTAAAGTCTAGACACTAAAGTCCAAAAAATAATCAAATACCGAACCCTGAACCCACCAATCTAACGGAAAAAAAGAAAAAGAAAAGTAAAGAATCATCAATTCGTCATCATTGAAATGAAATCACATCTAAACTTGTTAAAAAAAAAAAGAACTTTACTTTTCTCTTCTCCCCTTCGATAAATTTCCAGTCAAAGTTTGTACCAAACTCTTGAACTTTCAGTCTAACGGGTATTTTTCATTTTCATTTTTTATTTCATTTATAGTTTAATTTTGTTTGAGTTTGATTCGTTTGATCTTGAGTTTATTTTATTTTATTTTATTTTTATTTTATATTTTATATTTTGTTTCATTATAGTTTGATTTTATTTTATTGCATTTTCGTTTTTAATTTTATTTTTTATTTAATTGTAGTAAGAAAATTCACTTAAGTTTGTACCAAAGTTTCAGATTCTCAGTTAACACTTAATATGTATTTTTCATTTTTTTATTTCATTTATAGTTTAATCTTGTTTGAGTATGATTTTTCAATAATTTATTTATCATATTATATACTATAATCATGTTATTTTAATTTCCTAGTTAGACTAAATGTTTTATAATGTTTATGAAATGTTTAAAAACTTTATTATACTGTAATTTTTATGCAATATTGTTTGACAATGAATAGAATAATTATTTTTGTTAAATTATTAATAATATTTGTGTTTTAGCATAATTAATATTTTTCAGAAAATGAATAATTTTGGGTCCTATCTGATTCAATCCGTGATGTGATCCGATATCCATCGCAGAGTGGATATATTAATTTATTTGCAAATCAAATTTAAATATTACATAATTCGATCCGAATTTGATATATGATCATCTATATTCAAATTCGCTATATAATCATTCCTAAACTCTCGTAAAGATGAATGAAATCACATCAAAAGTCACTTTTTGCTTTCCTTCCTTCATTTTCTTTTTTTTTTTCCCCTTCTTTTGGAAAGAATGATCCAAGTTAACCAAGGTTAAGATATGGGCACAGTAAGTATAAGTAGGGGTCCTAATTTCTTTTTTCTTTATTTTATACCACAGAACATTTTATATTGTTTCATTTTGGCACTCACCTTCTCAACTTGCAAACATCTTGGCCCCTTCTTATTTTCTTTTTTTTATTTCATTTTTTTCTTCAATTATTTTTCCTCCATTTATGATCCAAGTCATTAGCTTGTATGGTTTTGGAAATTTGAATACCATGATGGAGTGCAATTAGATGCACCAACACCAAGCATTCACCTACCCATCTACCTAAGCATCAACACCCTGTTTCAAAAATTTCCTTTGCTCTCTTTCAGTTCCTAAGCGAATCGATCACTTCGTCAATGCTCATCTGGACTCAAACTTTTTAACTTTGATTTTTGATTCTCAACTATAAATAAATTAATGATTGATAATTAATTGAGAAAATTTTAAATTTTTAAGTGGAGTTTAGTTTAATTGAGAATTTGTCTGTGGCTAAAAGATCCAAATTGATTGACCATATTTGAAAGTTTGATACTAGAGATGGTAGCGATAAACAAAAAATTTGTTCGGTATCTACCGAACGGTATTTTGACTACGTCAATAATCAAATAATGAGAATGACATTATGACCCGAACAAAATAAAACTCGAATAGGGGTACACTTGAGCAACGCCATAACCGAACAAAATTTAATAACTTCAATAAATGTCTGGTAGTCATTAAAAGTCATCAAAGGCAAAAAACATTGTCTAACATTTATGATTAGATTTTAACTTTAGCAGTTACGATTGAAATTGTACTATAAAAATGGAATGTAATAGGAAACATGACACGAGAAATAATTTATTTACACATTGAAAGCATATTAAAAAATTACACTCATCACCTAGTATTCTCAAAGAGAAATATTAAAATGACAACTCAAATCAAAAGAAAAAATAAAACTCATATATTTGAATAGAAACAAGCATCCAATATGAAGGATTTGATCTTCACTTATTGTGTTTTTACGTTCTCTCAATGAAAGAAAGAAGAGAAATAGTGGTGTTAAAGTACCACTGTGTCAACAAGAATTGTTAGTAATCAAAGTTAATATTTGGTGAGGCCCAAATTATAGGAATAAAGTTCAATTTGATTCTTAAACTTGTTTAGTAAGATTGAAAAAGTCAATTTCGACCTTTTGGGCTAATTTAGCCTTTCAATTTATATAAAATAATTAAAAAGATTCAATTTCACTTTTTAGGTCAATTCAACCTATGAATTTATTTAAAATGATTAAAAAAGTATTTGAAATTTTGAGTCAATTTAATTTCTAATTCTTTATTGTACTTACAATGTGAAAATCATTATATTAACATTTATTAAAATTATATTTAGGATCGAGCTGACTAATTTATTAAAAAATTAATTAATTATAAAACATAAAAAAATGATATATGAAGCTCTTTACCTTGATTGATGGTTTTGAGTTTATAAATATGTATTAATTTGAACATTTTAAAATTGACCTCTAATACTAAGTTATTGCTTATGAAATTATTTTCATATTAAATAAATTAAAGTTATCATGCTTGTTAATAAATTTATTATATTTTAAGAAATAATATTTTTATAGATTTTAAATTTATATTTATAATTATTCAAAAAATTTGATATGAGTGTTCTTAATGTAAAATAAAAAAAGATGAAAAATCAATTATGTTAAATTAAATCAATTATTTATTTATAAAAATCAAATTAAATAGTTAAATTGGCCTAAAAAGTGAAATTAGATCATTTTAATCATTTTATACAAGTTCAAAAGTCAAATTGGCGCAAAAGGTAAAATCTGACATTTTAATCACGCTAAACAAGCCTGGGAGCCAAATTGAACTTTATTCCTTAAATTATATGCTATGGCAGAGTCCATGATGGACATTTCTTTACCCATCACTCTCTTTATTGCACTTGCATTCCAATTTGCATTTTTCAACTTAACAAGGTATGCAATTATTATAAAAATAAAAAAGTAATGGACCACGAAATTATTTTAAAAATTGAGGCGCCAAAAAAACTTTTTGGTGAAAATTCGGGATCAATCTATTGACAATCTATGTATTCGGCCCCTCTATGACCTTTATGTTTTAGATTGAGCTTTATTAATGAGAAATCATTGTGGGTTTGTGGAGAGGTCTTTATTTGATGCTGAAATTGATTATAATTAAAGTCTTAATTTAAATAAAAAAATTATGGATTTTAGGTTAGAGTTATACGTTCAAAGTTTTGTTGATGTTGCATGATTTTATTTAGGTATTTTAAAATAAACATTGATTAGGTATTCTTGGAAGATCATGATATATTATTGGAATAAAATATAACTAGGGTTTTTATTAAATTAATTTGAGATTTCTAACTAATTTTGGTTAAGAAAATTAGAGGTATTTAAAGATTATGTTGCAATTAATTTGAAGTCTTTATCAATTAAACCGGGAAAATGATAAAGTGATCCTTATGGATGTGAGCCCTTGCCAAAAACCTAATTGTATCATTAGTTCAATTAATTAATAAAATTGATGGTACTATACATGACCTATTAAAGGTGTTTCATAATACATGTATTACAAAATTTATATCCGGAGTTTGGTATCGATCATCTTCCACCATGACTTGTAATGTAAATGAGTCAAGCAGTGACAAACTTGAAAATAGTAGGCTTGATCTTAATTCGATGAAAGCTGGAGTTTGATTTGAGGTTCGAGTTCGAACTCAAAGAATATTGGGCTCGAGCTCGGTTCAATGCTCTAAATTAAATGTTTATATATGTGTATAGAAAAGGTCAATAAGGCTTGATAAAATGTGTTGAGTTGTTGAGCTTAATATTATGAGGTTCTAGCTCGATTTGTTTGTTAAACGAGCAAGCTTGATGTTGATTTGAGTTAAATTTTCTCAAACTTTTTTCAAAATAACTCAACTCATTTTCACCAATAATCATGACCACACGGTAAGAATTTTCATTATCAAAATCAACCTGTGATATATATATATCAATGGTGTTAATTTGATTGAAATTAAAATGTAGGATCCTGGTTAATGAAAATAGAAAAAATGGTTCATAGATATTTTAGTATTAGTTGGAGCACTTTCAATTTACAATTTGAAAATTCAAACTCTATAAACTGCATACCCACAAAGTTCAGGGACCAAAAAATGCGAGAGGAATATAAATTTCAAGTAGCAATGTTGGCCTAATTGAAGTAAAGCCCCTGCTTTTATTCATGGCTAAAACTTGAAGTTGTCAACTGGTAGCATGCTTGTCTCATGATTGTTGAGAAAACGGGCTTATGTAGCTATTGTATATTTGTATAACTGTACCGAAGTGTGAACCTTCTTTGTGTATTTGCAGATAGAAACAGAAACCACGCAGTACAACTAAAAGGTGACGTAATATATCAGGTTCTTTACTTTGTGTTTACATAGAGATCAGAGACCTACAAGCTATAGTAGTACAAGGTGTTTTTTTGATGCAAAACTGTACTAGTGCTTCAAATGAATTACACAGTTGTAAGTTTGTTGGATTAGTTTAATGAGTTGCGCTTGAATTTGGTTTGATACGCAAATCGAGGTTGAGTTTTGATACGAGGTTCGTAAGCCTCACTATCAAGCTTTGAATTTATGAATCAGCTCAAGCTCACGCTCAAGCTTAAGTTCAAGCTCAAGCTCGCATTATAGCTTGTGAAGGCATCGCAATTTTTCTTTTAAACTAAAATTTGCAAATGAGTTCAACTTTGCTTATAGCTCTAGTTTTAAACGAGTAAATCTCATGTTGGAATTTTCAAGCTTGAATTAAGTTCAAGCTAAACCAGAGTTTGGCTAAATAGAACTCAGACTTAGATTAGCTTATTTATGGTGCTAAAAGGGCATTTGATTCAACTAATTCAATTAACTATTAATTGCATCGGTTATGTTTATTTTTTTTGTATTAGTTAATAGTTAATTAATTTTGTATTATTTTATATTTTGTTAACGCATAAAAATAATTCCTAATAAAAATATATTTTTATATTAATATTTTTACGATAATTTTATTTATGATTATTTAAAAATAAATTTTTTTTAATATTATTTTTAAATTTTAATTAACATTTTATTTATATATTAAAATAAAAAATAATATATTCAACTTAAATAGATAAACATACATTTATACATTATACATCATAATATATAAAAATAATTATACCCTTAACGATTATTTTATACTTCAGCAGCAACTGTTACAAAAATTTTACTAAACACGAATAATAATTAACTTACCGCCCTTAACCATGAGCAATGAGCCATCAATATTTCGAACCACTGAATCAAATGGGTCCTAAATTGTGTACAAGGGTGTGTTTTTATGTAAAAAATTGATGTAATAGATGACTCTTTTCTTTTTCATAATCTTCTTGAGCAGCTTTCTTTTATGTTGTTGGGTTCTGTTTTGCATTGCTCAGCCATCATTGTCCTTAACATCTATAGATTGAAAAGGACTTAAATTTGTACATGGGTCCTCTCTCTCTACCAATTGTATAATCTGAGACTGGCAAGTCTTTTTATCTTTGATTATGGGCTTTAATGGTTGTCCCTTTCATCCAGCAATAAGAGTTTCTTCAAACACTGGCAGAGATTAATAGGATGTGTTATCTCATGACACTACAGAGCTCCAGAATTCAGTCTCTCTTTCCAGCTCTCCAAGAATCAATGGGCCACACCTTGACAAGGAAGCCATGAAAGTACTGTTTGGACAGACTGTGACTATACAGGGTCATCTTTTAGTGGAAGAGGAATAAGAGCTTTCAGAATTTCTTGACATGCCATGGTCCCAATTTAACGAGTAGGAAGATGCATCTTATGAGTACTTCGAACTCTTTGTTCTAATTTTCTTATTGAAATAAATCTCAATTTGATCTCTAAACTTATTTAATAGGATTGAAAAGGTTAATTTTGACATTTTGAATCAATTTAGCCTTTCAATTTGTATAAAATAATTAAAAAGATTCAATTTTACTTTTTAGGTCAATTCAACTCATGAACTTATTTAAAATGATTAAAAAAGTATTTGACATTTTGAATTAATTTAATTTTTAATTCTTTATTGTACTTACAATGTGAAAATAATTATATAAATATTTATTAAAACTATATTTAGAATCAAGTTGAATAATTTATTAAAAAATTAATTAATTATAAAATATAGAAAAATGATATATGAAACTAGTTATGTTGATTGATGGTTTTGAGTTTATAAATATATATTAATATGAATATTTTACAATGGACCTTTACTACTGAATTATTATTTATGAAATCATTTTCATATTGAATAAATTAAAGTTATAATGCATGTTAATAAATTTATTATATTTTAAGAAAGGATATTTTTATGAATTTTAAATTTATATTTATAATTATTAAAAAAGTTTGTTACAAGTGTTCTTAATGTAGGACAAAAAGAGATGAAAAGTCATATTAAATTAAATCAATTATTTATTTATAAAAATCAAAACAAATTCAATGGTTAAATTGACGTAAAAAGTGAAATTAGATCATTTTAATCATTTTATACAAATTCAAGAATTAAATTGACTCAAAATTAAATGTGACATTTTTTATTCTACTAAATAAGTTTAGAGGTCAAATTGAGCTTTATTCATTTTCTTATTACACCATAATCTTCCTGTGCATAATTGACTGAGTTAAGTTAGGATTCTGTTAATTGCTATTTAAAATTGTGCACAAAATTATAATTCAGAATTAGTAAGCCAAAAAGATATTTTGACAAAAAGTTAAATAAATAATTCAAAAAATTGCAATAATTCAATCTAATAAAAGCAACAAGAAACCCAATAAATACAAATCGAAAAATTTCCATTGAGAAATCAATGAGAAACCCAAAGCCCCAAAACTCTCTGATACAGAATTTTCATAATTGTTGAAGACGATGAATAATTACGGTGTTGATGATGGGTACCATATGAATTTGCCATAAATAATAAAACAACGACAACTGCGTGAGACATATAAAGACAGATATGTAGGAATTCAAAGGGAAAGCTTTCCCAACACTTTTCCTTTTTTTTTTTTTTTTTTTTTTTTAAAACAGGGTTATTGATGTCAATTTATGAACATTTAATTTAACATTGAAAATCTCAAAACAACATGGAAGAGGAATACAATCTAAGAAATGGAAAATCAATAAATAAAATTGAATTTCTATTGCCATTTATTTTATTATTTTTAATATCGTATAAAAAAATTTATTAATTTAAAAATAAATTAAAATCAATTATTTTTAAAAAATATTTTTCTTTTTTTCAATTTTATTATAGATATTAATTTTTATATAATTAGTTTAATATAGATATCAATTTTATTATAGATATTAATTTTTATAACATTTTTAAGAGGGTAAAATAATTTTTTTAAAGAAAATATTGGGATACCATAATAATTTTTTTATTATTTATTTAAAAAGAGTAATTTTATATATTTGCTCTGCTAAATATTTTTTAGTACATAAGGAAATATTTTTCAATATCTTTTCAAAAGGCCAATAATTTCATTGAATGAAAAAGATATGCAAATAGTATTAGTAGGGGGACAATTACACGTCATATTTGTAAAAAAGTTGTTCTATCCTAAGAATTGAACCATGAAATGTGAAATTAAACATTGAAGATAGGGCTTTTCACATCAATTGAATTGACGTTTGGTCCAAAACAACAGTTAAAAGATTTGGTCCTCATCCAATGGTGGACCAGCCGCGCAGTGGGTCTACTGCTCTCTTTAATTCGGCTGCACTTAGACTGTAGTGCCGTTTTTCAAGGCTTTTCTCGGTACTCCCAATAGTGGGCGTCCCGCAGCGAAGCGTGGACTAGCGTTTATCCCAGTGGTAATCGGCCGTGAGTCAGTGACCGTAATTGGATTAAATCAAAGCATGTGTTCACATCCGTCCATTGTCAAAACCCAAATATGCAGGTTCAATTCACAGCTCAAAGAAGTAAAAGAAGACATCTCGTGAGAACTTATTTGCGCTTGGGATAATGTTATTTTTTGTGTCTGAACATATATATATATTTTTTAATTTTAGTGTTTTAATGAAAATTAGTGATAATTAAGTGTTTGAATTTTAAATTTTTTTTTAATTTGGTATCTCTTATTAAAATGGACAGTTTGACTGTCTAACGGAAAAAGTGGAACCCATATATACTTAGTTGTCAACTTACATAGTCTAATATTTAATCCATATAAGCTATCCAGCATAGCAAACATGACCAAATTACTAATTTAACCTCATTTACCTATAGTTTAAATACTAATATTGTGAAATCCCTAATTAATTGACGATCTAAAAAGCACTGCTCTCACTGAAGATAAAACACATCACTTGCTAATTTCACAAACTCCAAATCTATTGTATCTTCTCAATTTCGTTAAACCAAGTTGTTTATTTCAAGTGATAAGTTTAATATGGCTGATCAGGAGCACCATTAGAAGAGTTATGAGTTTGTGACTACTGCAGTTGAGGCCATGGATTGTTGGTTGTTTGATTTCAGGAAGAAGAAAGGAAGAGAAACCTCAAGAGGAGGTAATCGTTATGGAATTTGAAGAGAAGGTTTTAGGGCTTCACTCTAAATTAAGGTGACCGTGTACAAAGCAACTTCTCAACTTCAAGCTCTTAGGGTCCGTCCCTCGAAATCCTAACTTTTTGTTTGGTTCTCAAGAAAATGTAGGATTGTGGAAGAACCTTTTGCTTATTTATTTATTTATTTTTTTTTGTTTTTTGACGATGCAAAGCAAAGAGGAATTTTTTTTTTTAATGAGATATGATAATTGAGAGGCAACATTTAATGCTTATCTCTTTTTCCTTATTTTCTATATCGTTGTTGATTGCTAGATCTGATTTTATTTTCTATTCGTGCTTTTACTCAGTTTAGCAATATTATACATGTTTTTGCTATCTAATTTTTCAAAACTTAAATATGGGAAAAAAAAAATTTGAGTTCACTCTATGATTAACTCACGTATTTGTTAAATTTTTGGGTGAACAAATAGACTATTTTCCTTGAATCGGATCACGTCTACTTTTGTATCTCATCCATTTGGGTCTTGAAAGGGTAAATAGTACCTTATCTAGTGGGCACCTAAATGCTAATTTGTTGGCTAAGTTCTATTTTTTTTGTAGAAGGATATGAGAATTTGAATATCAGCTCCATGATTTTTGATTGCCTTTTGCTTTCCTCTAATAACGTGTTTCATAATGAGGTTAGATCGATAATTTGACCATGTTTGCCATGTTGGCAGCTTACGAAGATTAATATCAGGCCTCCTAAGCTGACATATAGACATACATGGGCCCCACTTCATCACATTGCACAATCCAATTGTCCACCTCATTAGGAGACAAAAAATTGAATGCAAGTTTAGGAACTCAATCGTCATTATTTTGAATTCAGATACCCAAATAAAAAAAAAAAAAAGCTAAGTATAGGCACAAAAAATAACAGTATCCCTTTGATCTTAGAATTCAGTTGTGTAAATATTATATATACATAGGATATTTTAGCTTTTTTATAGGTTGACAAACTATATATTCTAATATGTTTCTTGATTAGCATGCACTTATAGAATTTTTTTATATAGCGGGAGATTCAATTGTAATTGACACATGAATTTATACAAGTAACCCAAATTGATTAATCGCATTTAAGTTTTCCTTCAACCCCCTTTTTCTTTTCCAACATTCTAATTTTCTTATATTTATCTCATGTTCCTCTCATATTTGCTTTTCCCGCTTTTAAACTTGTTTTATTCTCATCTGTTTCTTTTCGAACTAAATGGACCCTGATTTGTTTATGTTCCTTATGCCAAAGCCCTCCTAATGGAAATAGATCCAATGGACTATAACAATTTTAGATAGAACAATATGAATCGTTAAACCAAACTAAATATAAATCATATTATAATTTAGTTTAGTTTGATTACAACGTAAACCGTGAGTTAATGATCGTATTGAACTAAGTCAAAGTATGTGTTGACACCCACCCATTATCAAGCCCAAGTATGCAAATCCAAGCCACAACAACTCAAAGAAGAAGTAAAAGAAGGTACTTTGTATAGGTTGACAACACTGAATATTCTAGTATATTTTTTGCTTAGTATGCACTCCTAGAAATCTTATAAATATAGAGTGCTCTATTTAATTGATACACGAATTTATACAAACAAACTAAATTGTTTAAACGGATTCAAGTCACTTTTAACCACCATTTTATTTTTAAAATTTTTAATTTCTTATATTTCTCTCACTTTTACTTTTCCCCTTCCTGAACTCTTCTAATCATCATTCCATTCTTTTCAAAATAAATAGGCTTTGCTTTGCTTATGCACCCTATCCTAAAGAAGCAAACCCAACGAATCTATAATCATTTTAGACTGCACAATAGAATAATTGAGGAGTTCTTTATTCAATATAAACCATCAAACCATATTGAAACAAACCAGGTTAGGCAATTTAGTTTAGTCTGATTATTAAGAAAAAAATAGTTTATTTTATAAATTTTGATAAAAATAATTTAAAATTCAGTTTCAGTTTTTAATTTGAATAACCTAAACTAAACCATACATGTTGTTTACTTAGTTGTTAAATTAATATATATTAGTTTGGTTTTGATTATATTTTGTTATTTAAACTTAATATGTTATGTGCAAATAATTTTAAAAACTAAATCAAACCACGTGATTTTAATTCTATTTATTCCAATTTGTAACTTGTTCAATTTGATAATTCTTTGATACCACTCTAAAATAGCTAATAATACATCAAGATAGCTTATTAATGATGTTATGATTATTTCTTCTATCTTGAATTATTAAAATTGATTATCAAACTAATAAAATAAATTGAATAAAATGAAGTGAAGTCAAATTTTCTAGTAGCTTTTATTACCTTAATAACTACTTGTTTGATCACTTTTTAGTTTAATATTTTATTTTATTTCTTTTATTTTAATTTTTTAAACATATTCTCTTTATTAGTGTCTAAATAATTGTAGGTTAAAACAATTATAGTATTTGGCATACAATCCTTATGCGAATGATACTTTATTCACTCTTCATTACTTGTTACATTAAAATAAAGAATTCAAATAAGGAGAGACTACTTGTAATACCTTATTTTCACAACATTAGAGATAATTTGGTAAGAATTTTTTCTTAATATTGAGACTTTGATAAATAACCTCCTTACTTTCATCTCCAAAACTTGTGTTTTTATTTACTTTGATCTCATAGGATAAGCTTCTTTTGGACTTTTATCTCTAGTTGCTAGCATTAATCAATCAAATCTCTTTGTATTGATTCTCTCTTTTTTTTTTTATTCAATCTTCGTACTTATAAATTTTTGCTTAGGATAAGGATTGAAATTTGGTGGGAAAAATTATGATTTAATCCTTGTATTTTTTTAAAATTAACTAGGGTAATTAAAATTGATTAGGTAATTAAATAACTAACAATACATCGGAAGAGCTTGTTAGTGACGCTAGGGTTGTTTCCCCTACTTGAACAATTAAAATTGATTAGCAAACTAATAAAATAAATTGGGTTGAGTTAAGTGAAGTCAATATCCCTAGTAGTTTTTAAACCTTGATTTCTCTTCATCAAATAATTTTGTTTGAATTCTTTTCTACTATTTTATTTTATTTTACTTTACTTTTACAAATGTCCTCTTTATTATCGTTTAAATAATAGTAGATTAAAATAATTTTGGTACTTAATATACAATTTTCGTGGGACGATACTCTATTCACTTGTTTAACTCAATTGCCCAAGCTTAAAAGCATTAATTTCTATGATTTTAGGTGCTTAGGGACTGAAGTTAGTTAAGTCCATGAGTTGGCCATGTAAAACGCCACGCCCGTGGCATAAAAACGCTAAAAAGAGCTAAAGAGGTAGTGGACTCCATGGGCTGGCCACGTAAAATGCCATGCCCGTGAGTCTAGTAAGGAAAATAGCATGGAGAGACAGAGGACTCCACGCTCGTGGCATGGACAAGCAATGCTCGTGGTGGAGGAGAGACATAAGATGGACCACGTTGAGATGCCACGGCCTGGCCGTGGCACATGCCATTCTCGTGGCACAACCAATAAAAAAAAAGGGAGACGCAAATCCCTCCATGTGCAGGGCGTAGCACACGCCATGCCCGTGTCCCGTCTAGCGCAAAAAGCCTGCATGGGCACTCCACAGGCACATGCCATGCCCGTGGCATGCCCAGCGCACAATTGACCAAGGCCAAAGTGTGCCACGACCGTGGCACCATGAAGCCACGCCCATGGCACATGGGAGATCCCTTTAAAAAGGTACGTTTTCTCACCCTAACTCCTCTATTTTGATCCTCTCTCAACTTTCTCTCTCTAGAAACCTCTATAGTCACACTCTCTCAACTTTTTCTCTCTAAAAACCTCCATAACCACCATCCTCTACTCTTTTCTTTTTTTCTTCTTCTTCACCAAATCTCTCAACCATGGCACCCAAGAGACAAAGAACTTCATCCTCTTCAAGAGCACAATCCAATGCTCTGGTTCCCACGCAAAATCCACCAAGAGGAAGAAGAGCAACCACCACACCACCACCAGAGAATCCGCCACCACCATTTCGACTCTCCGACTCGGATCAAATTGAAAGGTACAATACTCTTGTCTCAAAGTCTATGGTACCAAATAGATTTATTCATGAACATGTTTTGAGTTTTGTGGGTTTAAGGGATGCTGTGATTGAGCTTTTACAAAGGATTGGGTGGGGTAACTTTATCACTATGAAGGATTATGTGTTTGCACCTTTAACTCTCGAATTTTTAAGCACGTATTCTTCATACATTTATCCTATTGTAGATGCCGTTGAGTCGAAAATAGCCTTTCAACTTAGTGGAAGAAGACATGAACTAACCATAGATGAACTCAGTCAAATTTTTAGTTTTCCTACTGAAAATGCTAGTCGTTGTGTACCTTCAAATTTCGGTGAGAATGATGCATGGGAACGACTAACGGGTTCACGTGGTTACAACTTTAATGGTGCCAAAGCCTCTAACCTTAGAAACCCGACTTACCGTTACATTCATAGGTTTTTAGCCCATATAATTTTTGGTAGGAAGGAAAGTGATGGTGTAGTAGGGGTTAACGAATTATATTTTTTATGGGCTATTAATAATGGCATTAGATTGAACCTAGGATATTGGTTGGGTGTAAGGTGGAGAAAAGTTGCAAGAGGAAACATGGGTAGCATTGTTATGGGGAGTTTTGTTATAAGGATCGGGCTATACCTTAGGGCATTTAACCCGGATAGGTCTCCCTATGCAGTGCTAGACAATGGAAAAAACATCTGGTTTGACATTGATATGATGTTGAGAATGAGAATGGTGGTTAGACATGGTGATACATATCGTTTGGCTAGGATGGATGAATAACCTAAAGTTGGAGAGGATGTTCAGGAGGAAGGAGAGGCTGGAGATGGAGACAAAGTTGGAGAAGCTAACATTGGGGGTTTACCTCCTACATTTTCTTCTTTTTCTAGTGCAGGTCTTTCCCATACAGCAGCACAAGCTGAGACTGATGAGGTGTTAGCCCGCATCCCCTCTAGAATGGACTTATTTGATAGTCGAATGGAGCGAATGGAGACAACAATGTTTGTAACAGTCTAATTTTCGATGCTGTAAATAATGATGTATCGGTCTATGAATAGTATCATCGGTCTGTGAATAGCACCATCGGTCTGGGACAGATTATTTCGGTCTGAAAAAATTACTACATGTATCTAGTATGTTATTTAATATTTTTGGAGCATGTTTGCATGATTTAGGTGGATAGAGAATATTTCATGAATATTTTTGGAGAATTACGGCAACTAAAGAATATTATTTTATTATGGTATATTAAGGAATAAATGTTAAATTGTTTTTGGAAAGTTAATTGAATTAATTTGTGGAGTTAAATAATATTTAAAAATGAATTATTTGATGAATATTTCGAGCCATTGGATGAGATTACCTAAAAGTTAATCTTGGCCATTCATTTAGCATGAAAAGAGGAAGCAAAGTTTGACTTTGCTACTTAAGTGATCCACGCATTCTCTTTCTTCTTCCTCCCCATTCTCATGCCATTCTTCTTCTCTTCTTCTTCCTTCATTTCTCTCATTTTTTTCTACCACAATCTCCATTAAACCACCTAATTAAATCATAGAAAAGTAATTAACTCATAAGAAACAAGTAATAAAAGATAGAAATTGGAGTTCTTAAGCTTTGGATGTGAAGTTGCCATTAAAGGAGGTAAGTTGTAACTTTTGGGTTTTGTGATTTATTAAGTATAATTTTAGGATTATCCATGAAATTCATGCATTAAGCCATGCTCTTTTCTTTTCTAGTGTTAATTTTGATTTTGTTGAGCTCTTTTCCTACTTTGAAGAGATTGGTGAACCCTCCACCAAAGGTAAGGAAAAGGCCCAAGGATAGAGTTTTTAAGCTTGTTTAAGGTTGAAAAAGAGGTTAGTGCAATGATATTCTAATTTCCCTTTCATTCTCTTAAGTTTTAGATTTTAGGTTTTTGATGAACTTTGATATTAGAGGTGTGCTTAGGGTGGACTGGAAGTCATTTTTGACCCTTTTATAATTTCCATTTTGCGACATCCTACCGAGTCGAGTCTTTGCATAGAGTCGAGTTGAGTCGAGTTGAACCAAACCCGGTTGGGGTAGAATGGGCTTATAAGTGGACTTACTTGAATGAGAGAAAAAGATCAAAGTACAAGGATTAGGATTTATTTGCATTAAAAGATCAAG
>CANUEP010060131.1:0-14961 GCA_947857235.1 Jatropha podagrica | reverse complement strand
CTAATTAACTCCACAAATATTAATTATGCTCAATATCATTATCGAGTCCAATTAAAATATTTTTTTCTCCCTCGGGTGATACCATTCATGACTCGCCTAAATAATATCATTTTAAGATCTGAAATTTTGGGGCGTTACATCCTTGATGGGGAAGGCAAATTGTAAAACTCCGAAGCCACACGCATGCGCAATCCGACTTTTAGACCCTAATTAGACATAAGGTATAATCATTAAACTCAGACTTTGTCAATTGAAGCCCAATCCATCCAACACCCGATATTTGTCAAGCCCAATCCATTCGGCACTCAATTCCAGTCCATCTAGCACTCTTCAAGCTCATTCTAAGAATGGAAAAACTCTACCATCCTAATTGACAGTAGAACTTTATGCGCTTTGATCTCAAACAAATGATGTATGAAGGCATACCTATAAACTTTAGCTTAGGTACCGAGCCCTCGACCAAATTCACCGGTCAAGATTTAGGTGAATGTATTGCACGACCTAGAATCCTCAATAAATGAGGCTAGAGTCGGGCTCCCCTCTGAATTAAACACTTATCAATTATTTATGCTTTTAATGATTGTATATAATTCTCATGCATTATTAGTATGTTCATGCACCTATAACTGTCATCGACAAAATGTTTTGATTTCTTGGTTACAACTAAAGCTGTTGATTCAAATTGAAAGAAGCCGAAAACCTAGTGTAACGCCCTGACTCCAACCACCAGAGGAATTGTCCGATTTGGATCAAGTTGGATCCATCCCATACTAGATCGGTAAGACCCACATGATTTTGTCCTGCAGGTGAAATGGGAACTTTTCAGGAGGTCACCCATCCTAGGATTTCTATCAAGCGAGCACGCTTAACCCTGGAGTTTTTCCTAACTCTACAACCATTTCACCAAAAGGCGCCTCTGGTGATTAGTTATCCACTTTTCGATATATGATCTGATTCATTTTTGTGTCCCGCATTCCACTACCCTAGCTAGCCTGCCATCCTAGAAGCTCGCTACGAGCCCTACTCTACCCGCCCTCTTAGGATCGCTTTGCTGGGTCGGGATGTCACAGGCCCACCAGCTTTCGCGTGGTCATCCTCGAACCATATATCTACTAGAGGGGGTCAAGTTTTGATACCAAATTGTAACATCCTGACTCCAACCACCAGAGGAATTGTCCGCTTTGGATCAAGCCTGATCCATCCCATACTAGATCGGCAAGACTCGCACGGTTTTGTCTCGCAGGTGAAATGGAAACTTCCCAGGAGATCTCCCATCTTAGGATTTATGTCAAGCGAGCACGCTTAACCCTGGTGTTCTTTCAACTCTCCAGCCATTCCACCAAAAGGCGCCTCTGATGATTAGTTACCCTCTTTTCAATATATGATGTGATTCATTCCTGTATCCCGCATTCCACTACTCTAGCTAACCTGCCATTCCACCAAGAGCCCTGCTCTACCCACCTCTTAGAATTGCTTTATCGGGTCAGGATGTCACACCTAGTCCCCTAATCTAATGATTCAAGGATTGTGCTTTTATCCTAAAAGGGAAAACTAAAATGGAGCTAACCAGAGAGTTTTCCTTAATATTTTTCCTAAAATTAAAAATAAATTAAGGTTGCGAATCTAACACATCATAGACCATCAAAGCACTCCAAAAAGCCAATCCAACCACTTAAGCGCTAAACTGAGCCATAATAAACAAAAGGAACCATAAGAAGTTCCTACAAGTTTTGTGAAGAACCGACCAATTGGCCTGTCTAGATTCATTTCATCGTTCAGATCTTTCCCATGGCACTTGAGAGGGGACTCTCACTAAGCTGCTTGCTCCTCTTCACCTTCAGTCTCGGCCACCTTCGCCCTTTCAATCCCTTATTCTTCTTTCTCGATTTCTTTCTCTTTCTTCAGTCTCTCAAGCTTGACCTTGAAGGCAATGATCATATTTGCAAAAATTTCCAAACCTAGGTACATCTTTCCATTATGCTCAAAAGGCTTTGCTAGCACACATGAAGAAGAAAGATCACTCGACCAGACAAAATGTCCATCCACGTTATACCAGCCAAGTTTGCTCTTCGACTTGCTTTTGTATTTATATCCTAGACCCATACGGTGTCTTTGAGTTTGAAAATCTGGCCATTTGGCCATCCCTTGTTAGTTCTTCGCAAGCCCTTTGCCTTCTTTAAAGTTCATTCATTTCATAATGTTAGAAACAGTGGGCCCTATGTATGTGCTTAAGAACGCTACTTGAAAACCAATCCATGGAAGAAAGACATGTTTATCTAGATTCAGAATAGCTATACTCTTTTCACTAACAGCCAGGATAGTGATCACTTTTCCATTGAAAGGGAATTTATTTTTTTGATGTATAGTAGATGGAACACCTCCCAAAAAATGATATCATAAGCGCCTCAATAGCCTACTTTACTCACTTCCGCACTAAGCAGGCAAGGCCAACTACACAAGCAAGAAGGCATCGCCTGCGGCTTCCAATCTAGTTGGGAAAGATTCAAGGAAATGTCAATCACTATGAACTCTATTTCCTTTTTTATTGACCCCACTTTCACTATAGCTTTGAAAATACCCTCTACCTATCTCTTCGAGTCATCATATGCATGGATGACCAAATTAGATGGCACAAGATAAAAAACACTTAGCTTGAACTTGGACAATAACTTCAAGGGACAAGAATGCAATGAAGATCAATCATTTATCATAACGTTGCTTGTTACCTTTCCTCTTACCTTAGCCTTTATGAACAAAGCTTTGGTCTGATTCCTACCCTTCAATGGAAGTTCATCATTTGAAAAAGTAATAGTGAGAGGGTTTTGTTGAACTAGCCCCACAAAATCCACTATTGAGATCGAAGATGAAATCAGAATCTCAACCATTGCTTTCAGCAAAGCATCTATGCTCCTTCAATGAGATGAGAAAATCCCATATGCTAACATTGACATGGGTTCTCTTGAGCTACTTTATGAATGCATCATCTTCTATCACCTCTTTCGGTTTAACAGAAGGGCTTACCTTTTCATTTTAGTTTCTTTGGCTTTGATCATGTCAGACTGGTACCCTCGATCACTATGGACCATGTAGTTTATCTCTTTTGCCTCATTTTCCTCTTCACTACTCCACACATCAAGAGCAATAGGATTCACTGCCAAATTGTCTTCACTTTCAACCTATCCGTCGATGGGATTCAACCATTCCTTATCACTATCCTCCCATACATTTAGGCCCATTACAAAAAGTTTCTCCAAGGACTACTTTCTTTCTTCTTCCTCAAATTCTTCCATTACTTCTTCTAGAGTCTTACTAGACTTCCACCATATATAGATTCTTTGGAGGCGGCACATTATGAAAGTTCAGCAGTGGATTAGTCCGAGTGCTTGGCCTTGACTTCTTTGGATATGTCACCTGTCCCCCATCAATCAAATTCTAGTTCTCATGCCTCAACCTCAAGCACTAGTCTGTAGTGTGACCATTTGCTTAATGGAACTCTTAGAAAGCATTTTCATTAAAAAATTTTGGGCAAGGGATTAGGAAGTGGTCTCATTGCTAGTGGTTGTAAAAGACCCGTAGATTTAACCTTTTCAAATACCTTAGATAAAGGAGCATCAAATTTAGAGAACCTCATTTGCAGCATGTTTGCTGCATGCAAATCCAAAGTAGCAGTAGTAGTCTTTCTAGAGTTGGTTGTGTTTTCAGTAGAAACTGATCCTTGGAATCTTAACTGGTTATAGTTTCCCGAGAAACGCCTATATCTCTTTTCTTCCAATTTATCCTCAATGACAGTTTTTGCTTCATAGATCTAGTAAAACTATATCAACGGCATGTAATAGATCTTTTATCTAAAAACTAATATGATGCCCTTAATTAATCTAATTATTATTTTCTTTGAATACATATAAAATTTATAATATAATTATTATTTATATAATCTATAGTCTATTATGTATGTAAAAGTACAAATAAAGAACATTAGGAATGTCAAAATTGCCCTTAATTAATTTATACATGTTAGCCTTATATATATATATATATATATATATATATATTAATCGTCCTCATCAAATTATAGTGATAGAAAGATTGGCTAATTTTATTTACTCTTTATATATGTATGTAGAAGTAAAGACTACTAATGGTGCGTATAAAAAATATATTAATAGTGATATTGTTTTAAGCTCTCTTTAAAAAGTATTGCAATTGAGCTTTATATATATATATATATATATATATAAACCATTTCTCAAGTCTCGTGTGAAATATTTTTAGGGTAGTTCCTTTGATAATTGATAGGAAGATATTATTTTATAATTGACAGAGTAGTTAATAAGGTCAATTTTTAATATGCTAATTATCATTATTTGTGTTTATAATTTTTAAAGCATAAATTGATTTAATTTTTTTTAATAAATGTTATTAATTTATGCTTATAATTTTCATTTATTTGATTAATTTTCTACTTTTATAATATATTATATGTAGAAAAATTAAATCATGAATATATACAACAAGTACACGTGCAATACACGTTCATAAAAGCTAATTTATTTTAAAAAGTATTTTAAAAAAATTAAAATATCAAATTTCTAATTATATTTATATCTATTTTAAAAAATTATTTTTTAAAAAACAACATCCATTTGAATCATAAAAAAATTAAATAAAATTTCATAAATTCCAACAAAATAGAATAAAATATTAAATAAAAAGAGAGCTATTGAATTTTTTTCATCATTTCATCTTTAATATATAAAAACTGAAAATGCTAGCAAATATGCCCAAATAGCCATTTTTCATTAATTCAAACTTTTATAGAATATTTTTTTAATAAGATTCCATTAGATTAAAAATAGAAAAAAAAAATTATATGATATTAATCAAATACAATAATTTGTAAATAGTACAAACAAGTGTATACTATCATAAAAAAATCAAAGAGAAATTATATACTTAAAAAAGTTTTATTTTAATCTCATAGTATTTAACTAATAGAGTCTATGAGTAAAATGTTTATCCATATTTTAAAAAATTCAGAATATAATTAATTGAAAATTTAAATTTCATTTTCAATGCCTCAATTAACATTTTGGATTTATCTTCTTGAGCAATATCAAATGGAAATCTATAATTAAAAATGTCAAAATATATTAATTATAAAATTATTGGACAATAATAATGCAAGATCAAATAGAGAAAATATTATATATATTTTCTCCAATTAAAAAATAAAAGCATATTCAAAAGCATAATTCGAATTTCTTTTCTCTAATTAAAAATACAATAAAAAATACAACTAAAATGATATTTAAAATGATAGATGGTTTCTCCAATTAAAATATATAAAAAAATCTAAATAAATGGATATATTAAGAATTCTAAATTAATTTAAAATTATTATAGAAAATCTCATTATTCCTCTTTATTTCTATATTTATATATAACTAGTTTTTTATATAACTTGCATTACACGTTTACAATGCTCGTTATGTATTCATTTTTTTTATCTATATAATATTAAAGCATAAATTTTATTTAAATTAAAATAAATATAAGTGGTTAATTTGTATTATACTTTTACGTACAAACCATTGGTTATAATGCCTCTTATGTATTTAATTCTGCTTTTATATAATCAAGTGTTCTCAAAATAAAATTCAACTCAATCCCTAAATTTAATTTTTCTATCCTTAATTTATAATTACAGATTTTTAAAATCCTAAAAAGAAAATCAAATCATCATTTAAAAATCAATCTCTACCATTAACTTTAAATTAATATCTATATACTACTATAATGAGAAATAATAATAAATTTTTTTTACTGTTAGGTAAAAAAAAAAGAAGCAATGAGAGGATGATTTAAATTAACAATAGAAGTCACTTTGACTTCATTACAGTATTATTTATTTAATGAAATATATGCACATACACAAAAATTATTGAAATCCCAAAAAGTGACCAAAATGGAACTACATAGTTATTGTTTTTTTCTAGCTTCGTAAATACTATTTTCTTTTAAAATAAATAAATTTAAAATACAAGAGAAAAAAAAATCTAGAAAATTAAAAATATTTAATCATCAATAAACCATATACTTATTGCAAAGAGAGATAAATTCCTTATTAAATTAAAATAATAATATTTATAAATTATACAGTAACGAAAAAGAAAATAAAAATTATTATTAAAAATAAAAATTTTTCAAAACTCACCTAACAAAAGAATGTTTCAATATACATAAATATATATAAATATGTCAATAAAATATTATATAAAATTTTTAAATTAAAATTTTTAACTCTTAATTATGTAATATTTTATATAAAAATTTACTTTTAAAAAATATATTCTATTTGAGAATTTATTTTTTTTTTAAAAAAATACATCCAATCAAATCATACAAACATAAAAAATATTAATAAAATAACATTTTTTTCTTTCTTTTTTATCTATATCCTAAAAGAATTAAATATTTAAAAAATAAATAAAATATTTTAAATGTATCATTATTTTAAAGATAAAATTTAAAATTTTAATTACTTAATTATCTATATGTATTTATTTACAAAGTAGTTTTTTTTAATTCATTAAGAGGCTTAATGGACCGAAATAACACTGTGGACTACTAATAAGGAATAACCCTCTATTTATTAAATTGGTGAAAACACTTATGATCAAAAGAATTAGAACTCAGAACTTTTCATTTCTTACATAAGTGAGAGACATTATTGACTTAAACATAATTTTATAAATATATTAATAATAAAATATAATTTTTTTTAATTAGATTATTTTAAAATATTTTAAATTTAATTAAAGGCACCATTGAAAATCCCATTATTTTTCATTATTCTCACTTTTATATATTATAGATATAGATGGAATTGATTTCTAAGCCGTAGAAATGCCACCCACTAATTTACATTTTACGTTCGATGAAAATAATAAATTGAAAGCGCTAGAATGCGCTAGAATTACTCGAATGGCTGCAATATGGATGGGAAGTTTGCGCTGAATTAATAGATTTTAATATTTATTTATATTAATGTATATTAAACTATATGTATTATATTATGTATATCAAAATGTCGAATTAAAAAAAAATCTCCTCAATCTTATAATCCTATTTTTGTTTTAAAATTTAGTTTTATCACTGCGTCGAGTAACATTTTCATTGCAAGTTCATGTACTTTGACTATAAAATTCTTGCTCTATGTATTTTTTTTTTCTTAGAAAAAAAGTAAAATAAAAAACTATTAGTAAAATTATTTTATGAGCAACAATTATTTTTAACATTTCACAGTTTGGATAAAATTATTAAGAACATTTTTAAATGTAATTATTTTCTCTGAAGAGAACAGATACATAAAGAGCCCAAGTAATTTAACGAATAATTTATATAAAAGCATTGTAACGTATTTTCTAAAATAGAGAAATTAACTAACAGACAGAGAGAGAGAACCACCACATGAGAGGGAAAGAAAAGGAACTATAGGTGAAGTCACTTTATTGGGGATAGGAAACAAAGCAATTAACAACCGAACTCAGCACAAGAAGAAAAAATCCAATGACAATCTCAAAAGCTATAAAGCAAAAGGAATGCAGAGAGAGAGATCAGAAGTTTCAGTTTTATATTTTGCTTCAGATCAAGCTACAGACCCCTCCCCCCCTTAATTTCCGGGGAAGATTTAAGGCCATAATTATGTTTCATGGCGTGCCCCATTTCAAATTTGACATATCTGGGTCAGCTAGTTAGTGCTAATTTACATAATCATGTGTAGTTGTTGCCTTCTTCTAATAAAAACAAGGTCAAATGAGTTTATTTAGAAGGGAAAAAGCTAATTATTTTGTTCTAATAGTGGATGTCAATCAAACGTGCTTAGATATGCAACTGGGAAAAGTAATTGCTTTATAAAATGGCAGGAAAATTTTCAAAAAGTAAAAGGAAAAAGAAAATGATAATGATGAAGAGAATTAAAGGGCTTTATTATGCTAGGATGAACGTGCAGGTGCAGGTGCAGGTGCAGGTGTATACTTGTACAATATTTTACAGATTTCAAATTCAGAACTGCATAACCTAACAGAGTGGCAACGGGATGGCTCAGAGGCATGAAATAATTACCCTAATTCCAATCTTCCTCTAGAAGGGAAATCCTGTGTCCCCATAATTGATAAAGGGTTAAAAATTTCCACGAGATTGTCATTATCATATGCAACACCAAAACACCAAATCCATGGCATAGAAATGAAAATTCCCCACCCTGACTGCCCACCAGAAATGGAGATCCCAATGACCACTCGATTTTCGTTCCTGCTAGAACTTAGCAGATCAACGGCCCTTTTAGCGCCCAAGCTCTAACTAAAAGTCTAAAGTCTGTGTGTGAGAAATTAAATGGTAGTCCTAATAAATATTTCCTTTGATTTCTGTTAGAAGAAACAGTCCTGATAAAAAGATTTTTTCTTTTTTGTACTTTTAAATTTATGAATTATGAAAATCCAAGGAGAAGTACAGCATAACATAACTTAATTGGAAAGAAATCTAGTAAGGAAAACATAGCAAACTTTTTGGTACACTATAATTTAGCACTAAAAATTATTCCAGACAAATCTTATTCAGCTGCTAGAGGAAGCTACAAGCACTTAATCCCGCTTAAATTAAATAGCTTCCACCAACAACCATTTACACAGGGCATCCATTACTGAAGGTAGACGGGGACAAAAATTTGAGAATCATATCATCAATATTGATGTGTACCTCATCTGATAGGACACATTGGTTGGAGATGCAGCAGCTACCTGTTTAATCCCATATGGAAATGAACACGGACACTCTGTGCTGTATTCCAGAGAGTGGTAGAACTACATGCAGACGTGTCAAAATAAATCTTCTCAAATTTGTCAATTTGGTAAGCAGCATAAATGAGAATGGATAGCCTCTGGAGTTCTTGTTGCAAGCAGCACATAAAGGAGACTTGAAATACTCCAAAAGAAGAAAAAGGATTAACATGAGTTAGTGGACATACTCAAAATGCAAGCCATCAGAAAGACGTCTCTATCTTGTCATGTAAGGTGACCACCAAGTCATGTGCATCATCTAGAAGCTTCCATACATCTAGCTGCCCAGCCATGCTGTTGCACTCCCTTAAAATGTCATCCATGCTGTTATACTTCTCTATGATTAACTTCCTTCTTTGCAATACTGAAGCCGCAATAGCATAAAGCAATAAATCATCTGTTGGTGGTGCACGCTGCCTTATCCTGCTCCACGCTGACTTGCCAATGCCAGCCCTTATGGCTGCCTGATCTGCCCACATCACCTCCCAAAGACAAATTGTATGTTCAAAAGTCAACTCCCTCCTAAACAGCACCACCACCATTCTATAAACAAAAAAGCAATCCTCGGCCTGGAGCTTCTCCAAGTGCCTAAACAGGTGCGAGTCTTTACATTTGAGAATCTTAGAAACAATATTCAATTGCCTTCTAATTCCTATTTCATCGAGCCTAAAATTATGGCGAGCCTTCTTCATAAAACCCACAAAACACCAGAAAGCTTCATGATCCTCTGTCATAACAGTAATAATGGGAGAAAGTAGATCGCTCATGCCCTGGCAATAGCCAATTTCAGGGTCGTAAAGCGCATAGGCTTCAAGAATAGCAATTAATCGAGCGGCATGGAAAATTCTGCAAGGATCCAGGTGATCATAGTCCTTTAACCCAACAGCCTCCGCAAAACAGCGTGCTCTATCATCGGATACTGAAGCCTGAGATGGAAAGTAAGGTATCCACTCTGAATTGGCACGCACCGCATCTACACGAATAATCCGCTGCCAGGTAGCAAAATTTTCAGCAGCAGGTAGGCCTGAGTGGAGCTCAGTCCCTGCAGGAGAAATGAACTCTTTGGAAGGCATATCAGGATCATTCTTTTCCCTGCCTTCTGAAGAAGAGGAAGCCCGAAGGATGTTTTCAGGGTCTTCAGAGGAGTCTGAATCAGATGACTCAGTGTTTAGTGCAGAGGCATCTGTGTTTGTTGTCTGTTGTCTTGAACTATAATCACCTTCCAACACACCTTCCAACAGAGTACTAGAGGGGTCGTCTAAGTACTCAACACCTGGACTCCTTTCCTTGCTAGAAAGGGATTCCCTGGCACTGACCACATCCTCATAACTAGAAGATTCTGTGTCTTGAATAAGACATCCACTATCCCCATTCTGGCTAGGTTCGCCACTCTCATTCAACTTGAAACTCTCATTTAACTTAAAGCTGTCATTGCTGCATCTGAGGATCCTTCGGCACTGTCTGCGAAGTTTCTCATATTCCTTTCTGTAGCCACAGATTGTTGCAAAGGATGAGAATACAGACCAAAGAAGAAGAAATAAGAAATTGCGTTTAGCCTCAAACCCACCAATTAACCTATCTAAGAGTCACAACAAGTAAAATGAAGAAGCTGACTTTTTAGAATGAGACTGGCGGACAGACCTTTTCTGGGCTCTTATAGCATCCCTCTCTTCTCTGGTACTGTTTAACTCATAGCTGTTAAAGGAAAATAAAGACAAATCATTAATCATGTTGGCGTCATCTAATATAACAAACGAACCAACATCACCGAGCACAAAGTTCTTAAAACTATATTCAATGTTAAGTTTCCAAAAACGACGAGTCCAACTAATCTACTGAGATGAATGACATGATAAATTGTGCCAAATACTACCCAATTGTTTAAGAAATGTGAAAGCAAAACAAAGGAATGAAATGGAAAATCCAGTTTATAGAATGCATAAAGTTTACTACAAGATTAGCATTGAACATAACTATGCTAAAACATGAAAAATAGGATAACTTCAAAATGCCAGAACATAAGCAATATGCAAAATTCAATGCTAATCCATGGTATATAGATTTTGCATGGGGGAAGAAGTTCAATTAAAACCTTTTCCAAATTACGCCAAAAATTGAAAGCCCTCAAACTTAGTAACATCGAGAATACATTCAAGCACTACCACTGAAATATAAGAAGGATGCAGCAGTAACAACAAAGACATATCAAGGACAAAACAAGGCTGGGGATGCTTACACTCCAAGGAGGAACGGCCAAACCTCTGCTCTAATACTTGGATCTACACCCTATATGAGACAGAAAAGACATGAACATTTCCAATATGATAGCATATTCTAGCAATACATATACCGAAACTTGTATTATTACTCACTCCACTTCGAACTTTTTTCAAAAACTTAACTCCACCATCATGGAGTTTCCCATCTGGTGTAAACAATCTTCTCCACTGCCGAGGAGAAAGGGCATGTTTTCTTTTCCTGCGAGACCACGGTGATTTAAGATGGCCCCTGAAATGAAAGCGCAAATGATATCAGCACTAAGACACAACAATTGGTAAAATTGCATAAGTAGATCCTGGAAAGAACAAAAGAAAAACCAGCAATAAATCAAATCATTTATGGAAGGATACGAAAGGGCAGCTCAGTTCAAAACTATATACCAAGCTCCCCATTGTCCATAGAAAAAGTTTGTAAGAAAAAAAAATTAAATCAAGCAAATTAGACAACCACATTCTTTTCAAGCAGCATTACAGTAAGTCCCAAAACAGCTTCACTTGCTTAAATTAAGTCAAAAAGGCAAGAAGAGAGTAATCAACGTATTAAAGCCACTGCAATTTTTCCATTAAGTTACTTAGCTGGAATTTGATGGAATTTCAAAAAAATAAAAAAACAATTACAAGAAGAAGTTACAACCTTGGAGCAGACAACATTATAAATCAACAAAATCGCAACTTAATCATATCCCATTAGATTGAAATCCAGTAGCAAAATGTAGTGAAGTGGAAGACATGAATAAGCAAACTGAACTGAAGTATATGGTGAAAACTAATAGATCTGATCTCAAACCCAAAAAAAAAAATAAAATGTCGAAGAAGGTAAATAAATCAGAAAGAAAATCAGGGAAAGAGGTCAAGAGAGAAAACTCACCGATCAGAGGAGGAACAAGAAGATGGCGAGGAAGAGTTAACCATTAAAAGGACCGAACGCAAATGAATCCACGAAGATGACGACCCTGAAGATGATGATGGAGAAGACGAATTTGATGAAGATGAAGAAGTATGACTTCGTCTTAGAGCTTTCATTTACTTCACTTTGTGTTCTAATTGACTCTCTTTCTCTCTCTCTCACGCTTCTAACTACTACTTAAAATCCCCAAAACTAAAACAACTGAAGAATCGAGTCTTGCCTTTTGCTTAGTAGAAATTATGATTCTACTAATTCATTCCCCTCATTTATTACCTACTGGTCTTATAGTACATAGCCGCAAACACGGCGATTCCGGCCAAACCTGTGACTGCTATAGCCATTCTGGACTGAGGAGCTGCCACAGCCAACCAGAACCCTCCGCCGCCGCCGCCGGAGAGAGAGATTCCATTGAGGATGATGTTGCCGGTATTGAACATTAAGATCCGACAAATTGCTGCAATGGAATGCCCTCCCCCCCCTCCCCTCCTCCTCCTCCTCCTCTTCCTTGGTAGCAAGCAGATTTTGGATATGCAGAGAAGAAAAGACGATTTTGATTTTATTTTCTTTTTTCAATAATTAATAGCAGAGACTGGTGTCTATGGACCATGGAGGAGAAGAAGAGTAGAGCGGAAGTACTGCAAGCGAATCTGCACGCGCAATGCAAGGACTTATTGGCTTTAGGAAATGCCAGTATCGGCAAACCAGACCAAATAGTAATCTTTCTCTTAGGTGGACCCTTTATTTTTTTTATTTTTTTTAATTTTTTCCTCTCCTTCCTCTTCGCTTTTACAATTTTAGGCTATAGAGCATGTGGGGATTGGATATCTATGAACTGATGAATCATATGCATTGATATATATATATATATATATATATATATATATATATATATATATATATATATAAGTACGAATAGATAAAAATATTAAGCCTCTAAAATGCTCCATATGACCTTTCAATTTAATTGCTAATGATAAAAATAATTTAGTCATTTATTAATCATAAAATTTTTTATTTTATTGATATTTAAATATAATTTAGTCATTTATTAATCATAAAATTTTTAATTTTATTAATATTTTATTCATATTAAATATAAATTATATTGGAAAGTTTAATCTAATCGTATTCTAATTATGACATCAATTTATTATTTTTATTATATTAATATTAATTAGAAATTTATTTCTGTCATACCACTATATATATATATTTAGTTTTAATTGCTTTTGACTATCAAAATTTGAATTATTTTTTCTATCAATAATTTATTTTTTATTACTATCAAAAATTATTATTTCAAGCTTTTGCTAATTTTAAATTATTAAATTTATAATTATATTTTCTTCTTGTTGTAACTTTTTATTCTTACAAATTAATAGAATAATTTTTATTTATATTTCTTATAACTTAGTAATCTTTCTATCCTCATTTAGAGTTATTATATATTTATAATTATAGATTCCCTATAAACTTAATAAATGGTTCTACTTACAAGTAAGTAATGGAATCTTTTCCGCTTCTAAAACTATAAGCTAAATTGATTTTTATTAATTAATAAAATTTGTCTCGTATTGTTAATAGTTGACAAAAAGATTTACAAAAGAATTAGCACTTCGTTGCTAAATTTATAATCAAAATTTATAATTTATTTTGCAGAAATCTCGAACTCACTATACATTTCTTCCCTGTCACATTTTTTGGTATGCTTCTCTTCCTTTTCTCTTTCTTTCTTCTTTTTTTTTATATTTTATTAATAAAAGTTTAAATTTTATTTAGATCGTAAGATTAATATTTGTAATGGTAATATTTTTTATTTTTTATTTTCAAGTATTTCGATGAATCATGGAAATTTTAAAATTTAAATTATAATATAATAAATCACAATTTTTTTTGAGTATATGGAAAAAGGGATTTGAACTTGAATTTATTGTCAAATCATATATACACTTATTATTAGATTATGTCTTGTGTACATAAATTATAATATTTTTGCTTGTATAGTCAAATTTTATTTGTATTTTATTTGTTGATTAACAATGTCATTAATAATAATTCAGTTACATCCTAATTAAGGAACATTGAGTTTCTACAACCCTATTAAGTTTATAAATTAAAAAAATATCATTAAAAACTTTAATTTTATTAGATGAAAATAAAAATTTTAATTCTGATTGGTTATGTTAATTTTTCTATTTAAATCTAAATTATATTAAAAAGTTTTATCTAATTGTATTAGGATTTTAATTTTATCATTGAGGACTTTAATTTTATTAATTGAAAAATAAAAGTAATTTAACTTTTATAGTTATTTCAATAATAGAGGACTCTCTCCTGAGATTATGGCCTTAAACGGAGAGAAACGCTACTAAATCGAGAACCCTCGGATGCAGGGGCATGACCAGTTAAGGACAATCCTCCACTTGTAGAGATGCCAGTGGAAGCTAAAGGGTGACCGATTAGGGCAAATCTAGCTCTCATACCCTCTAGAATGTTGAAGGCGACCTCCGGTGTCACACCTCAATTTTAATGGTGTGACGGTTCTAAGGTCTAGGTAGGCTTAAAGCCATCGAACACCTTGTAGAATCCACAATACATACATTACTTGTTTTGGATATTTATTTAAGTGGCCCATAATCTCAGGATCACTAAGAATATTTTTCCTCACATTTTATATAGACACATATTACTCTCTCAATATTGTTACGGTAAAGCTTACATACATCTAATACTAATATCATCCACAAGATACTATGGAGCAACTAGAGTTCATATAATTTAACAACACTTAATTACATTGTGTGAATACTCAAATTTTGAGGCTCAAAAGGCAAGTTTTGAGAATTCTCCGGAACGAGAAGAAACTAGAAGGTCTGTCGGCCGCAGCGGTGGCAGTCGCCCTTAACGGCGGCGTTAGCCGCTACGGCCATAGCCACTA